>OOFE01035357.1:2031-13430 GCA_900323365.1 Monocentris japonica | reverse complement strand
GAGTGGTTATTTGAGTTACTGTTGCCTTTCTATCATCTCCAACCAGTCTGCCCATTCTCCTCTGACCTCTGACATCAACAAGGCATTTTCGTCCACACAACTGCCGCTCACTGGATATTTTCTCTTTTTCGGACCATTCTCTGTAAACCCTAGAGATGGTTGTGCGTGAAAATCCCAGTAGATCAGCAGTTTCTGAAATACTCCAGCCCGTCTGGCACCAACAACCATGCCACGTTCAAAGTCACTTAAATCCCCTTTCTTCCCCATTCTGATGCTCGGTTTGAACTTCAGCAAGTTGTCTTGACCACGTCTACATGCCTAAATGCATTGAGTTGTGGCCATGTGATTGGCTGATGAGCTATTTGTGTTAACAAGCAATTGAACAGGTGTACCTAATAAAGTGGCCGGTGAGTGTATATACAGTATATATATATATATATATACACACCCTGTCACTCACAAGTTTGACTTATGTGATTTTTCAAAAAATTCTGAAATTATGAGGATTCAATGTTTCCTCCCATAGCTCTGTTCTCATCAGGGTGTAAAAGCCCCTGAAGGTGTTTAGAGCGTCATGGGACGTTATGGGACGTTTTTACGAAGTGGCGTGTTACTTACTACCGGCACAAAAACGTAACGCCACAGCTTTCTGCAGCGTGTCAGACTCAACCGGAGTCCTGCAACATTGCTTTCCCTCTGTAGCTGACCTGAGACCAGCAGATGAAGGGCCGACACAAGCAAACTTCAGGTTTTGGTTTTGTTTTTTTTTAGACCGACCGTTTTGCACCAACGTTGTCAATGAAAATAAGTCGACCCTGTCAAGTTTCTTAGAGTGTACTTAGACACAGATGATTTTGGTGTCGATCCTCTCGCCACATAGTGGGTAAAGTTGGTGAAGCTGCTTTACTTGCTAATGTTTCCAGTGACGGACACCAACTACCGTTATTGTTTCATAATCTTTTTACGGGGGAGGAACGTTTTCTTGGTGTCTACAAGGTGAAGTCTACGTTTCAGGGAAGGTGCTTCATCTCATGACAGCGTTGTGTCGTGTCCTTTCACCTTAACGAAGATGATTGTGTGATTCATCTGTCTCCAGGTTCCAGAGGTCATCACCACCTACCGCCAGTTACCACCGGCCAAACGCTGGTACATTTTGTCTGTGGTTGTTTGGTCGCCTACCAACCTCTTTGTCGGGAACCCAACCATCATTTAGAGCTTCACTGCAATTGTAAAAATCTGAATTATCTGGTAAAATGGTGAAACTGTCTGGTGAATTTTGCTGTCAGTGACTGAAAAAATTGTTTCCTGCATCCTGATTATGGTTGAAGGTTTACCCTCCACCTCTCATGGCCCAGACGGTGAAAAACCCTGCAGAGCATCACCTGAATCCTCTTCCTTCAGCTGTGTTCAGGGCTGTGGAGCAGGAACAAAGCTCCGGCCAAATGTCAAAGAATGACAAAGGCTGCCACTGAAAACAGTCGCCACAGGGCTAGGGTTTAAAACGATGGGTGACAGGGGAGAGAACAGCTAGTCAAAGGGCTGAAGAAACAGACATCCTGCAGTATAAATGAAGGAAATGAGGGTAAAGAGGAGAGGAGGGGTAGAGAAAAAAAACAAGAAAGAAAGCAAGAAGGATTCAGGGGAGCTGCTGGAACTCTGCCAGGAACTAATTCTGCTTAATCTTCTTCACCTACTGCTGAAGGAAACAAACCGCCTAATGGGCTTAGAGAGAGAGATGGGGAGAGAGAGCACAGTGGGATGGGAGAGAGAGAAATGAGGGAGGAAAGGGGGAGAAAGGAGGAGGAAGATAGAAGAGGAGAGAGAGAGAGAGAGACAGAGAGAAAAAGATGTAAAAGGGCCAAAAGGGAGAAACATAAAAAAAAGTGGTGGTGAGAGGTGAGGAAAGGGAAAGTGTGATGAAGAGGAGGATGGATGGAAGAAGGAGGATGGAGAGACTGCCGGGGGGGAGGGGGGTGATACTCTCTACAGATGCATTTTCAATTTTCTTCACCAACATGAAAGTCTCTCTCTCTCTCTCTCTGCTGAGATGCTCACTGTGTTTCCATCCAACTGTCAAGCACATTTTTAAAGGTGCTGTGCATCTCCAACCATCAGTATATAATCTACAACTGAATAGTTTCAGCTTCTCGTTTTTATATATCAATAAACAACCTAAATGTCTTAATTTGTGTAAGAATTTCATTTTAGCAGGTGAAATAATCCTGACAAACATCTAAACTACATGTGTGCACTGATCATGTGTCCAAACGGTTGCGTTCAAGAGCGCTACACCGTCACAGAATGTTGTACAGAATTGCAGGAAATGTGATTAAAAAATGAAAAGGGAGGCTCAGACCGCTGTCCTAATCGATTCACATCCTCGGTCCTTTCTTGTGGTTGGCTGACGTCACTGCCACTGTCTGGCTAATGCATTTCCATTGCTAATCATTGAAACTCGACTTTGTCTGCTTCAACTGAGCATCAAAACTTGAAGACATTTTGTCACAACTTTCCATTTCCATCGAGCCTTTTCTAATTCTATACCACATAATTCACATAAAGCTGCTTGGCTGCTGTCACTGCTCCCGCCCACCTCACCCAGCATTTCCTCTCTTCACTAGTCTGATGATTTCTCTTATTCCTCACTTACCTCTCTGCATGGCTCTCCTCTCCTCTCCCTCCACTTCATCTGTCTCTCTGTCTATCTGTCTCTCTTTCTATCTGTCTCTCTTCCTCCTCCACATCTCTCCTGAGTCATGCAGCCAGCAGGTCTGACAGTCAGCCACCCATGAAAACACCTTGCTCGTGGGCACAACAACCCAGAGACGCCTGAGGATACTCTGGTCCTCATGAAGCCGCCTGTGGGTGAAATGCCAGGGAGGGAGGGAAGGAGGGTGACATGACAGATACAAGGAGGAAAAATGAGAAAACGATGACTTTCATTCTCAAGGTTACTCTAATTTATTTTATCTCCCTAAGTTGTTATTTTTGTGCCTCTCTCCTCCCCGTTGAGTTTTGATGTCATTTGTATCTTTGTTTGACATCTTGGTCTTTTATTTCCTGCGTTTCCTCAGGGGTGATGTGTCTTTATCAGCCCGAGGGGTTCCTCTGTCTCACCCAGACAGTTTCTATTCCTTTCTGTTCCTCTCGGCTTTTACAGCATCGATCTTTTGTGCAAATAAACTGAACCTGAACCCTGAAACCAGCACCTGCAACCATCCAGCTCACAGCAGTAACACATTTACACGCTGCCGCTCCACCTCCTGCAACAGGAATTATTTGGAAAACTGTAGCAACGGTGGATTAACAGATGATAGATGATTAGGCAACAGCTGCTATCGACCCAGTCAGTTTGATCTCACCTGAACACATTCAATCCGAGAGTGGAGACGAGTTAAATTCAAAAGTCATATTAATAATGGAACGCCAACCTAACTACCATGACGTTTTTCCTCCTCCTCTACTGAAAAGTGTACAGCCCACATTGACCAACAGCTTTACCCAAACGGCTTTACTTTGTGGCACCAGCAGGATAATCTCAGTCATGTGGTTCAGTGTGTGATAGCTCCTCCTGCTCTAATCGTCTGGTGTTTTATGACTGAGAGGCAACAGAAATGGTGAAGTCTGTCCTCATGTGTGATGCAATCAGTCAGGATTATCAAAGTCTTCTAGCGTGTCTCAGCCTACTAACCAATGAACCACATCCTCTTCAGAGTTTGGTCCAATTTGGTCCAGCCTGGCCGCTGGTATCACTCAAAGACAGACAAACCTCAAAGCAAGCGGAGATTGAATCTGTCGATCCCTCTGCACTTTGATCCCTCTGCTCTGGAGCTCTAAGCCATTCTCCAGTGAATATGGATAAAAGAGAAGGCGACGTCTGCAAGTTTTTTTTGTCTTCCTTTTCTTTCTAACCCTCTGTTGTTCTTCAATTACTGCAGATATCACTCCTTTCACACACCAGCAGGGAAAATCACAGCGAGCTGATAGTGGGAACATTAAAGGGCCGACCGACCTCTGGGGAAATCGTCCTGTTGGTCAGCTTCCCCCTGATGAGACCAGGGGATTGGCAGAAAAACAACACTGGATGATAAAAGGTTCATCTTCTTGCTTTAGATAATGCTAGCTGCCTGCAGGTCTGTAACATACGGTATGCTAACATGTTAGCATGTGACCAGGACAGAGACACAAGACATGATGTTGGTTCTCCTGTCCTAACATGGAAAGGTAAGGTCAGTGTAGTTCCTCTAATCGTCACCTTACAGCTTCATCTAAAGGCCAAGGTCTGCTTCTGTGTAGATACACGTAAACGTCTCCACAGAGAAGGGTGTTATGGGTAAGCATAGCCCGCAGATGCACGCAGACAGGTCGATGTGCACACCTCCTAAACCTCAATCTAAAAGTGTTGCCAAAACAAACCATGTCACACTGCTTCATGCAACTGGAGCACCTGGAGTTAGAGTTTAGTCTGGAGATTTATTTGCACATGCAAATAATAAACACTGAAAAAAGAGAAGAAATATTGTGCAGGTGAAAATATCTAAAAAGAAAAAAAAAACCTTTAATGTAAGCTGATTGTGATGAAGAAGCTCTAGAGAACATGGAGTGAAACCAAAAGGAAAAGGATTTACAGCATCCACAGCCACCGTGTGTGTGGTGTAGTGGCTTTGACACTTTTAGAAGAAGAGGGGTGCCAGTCAGAGTCACATCTGACAAATAATAATTATAAAATAGAAAGAAAATAAGTCCGTCAAACCATACAAAACAATAAAGCAAATAGCAAGTAGCAATGAAATATACGTCACCAAAAACCAGCACCGCAAAAACAAATAGACCACAACTCAATTCAGTTTTCGATAGGTGTATTAAATCAAGCACGCAAAGCAATATTGGTGTATGTGTGTGTGTGTGTGTGAAAGCCTTGTCCCACAGTCTCAGAGTTCAATCCACTCAGTAAAGAGTCAGTTTGTTTTCCCCACAATCCCAAAACAGTTCAGTTCCAATCCAGTTCACAAGCACAAAAAGAAGACCACTCAAAAGTCCGCTCCGGGTTACACCGTGGATCCCCACAAAACAAATCAAATCAGGAAATCAAAGTTGAAATAGCAGAGTCTGTATCTGCAGTTCAGTAACAGTGATTATTTACAATATACTATACACCGGGTACTCACGGTACTGTCGATCAGTCAGTCAGTCAGTAGTCAGTCAGGTTTGCAGTGCCGGCCTTAGCTCCGCCAAGACCAGCAACTCCTGGAGAACTCCAGAGACAAGGCTTATGTTTTACCACGAGTTGGCTACAATGACGTGGACTTTACAACACGATCTGATGCCGAGGGTAAAGCTGGCGTATCTCTCCTCCACTGACCAACAAAACACTGAGACACACTAATAGATTTCCCAGAGGTTGGTTTCACACTGCGCGGGTTTTTTGGGGGTTGTGATTGGATTATTGGAAGATTGTGGGTGTTAACTGTGAGAAACATGAACTTTTGACAGGTGGGTGGTGATGTAATTCTGACGGCTGGTCGCTACACTCCTCCCCCCTTAGTGAAAGCCGACCAAAGGTAAGGTGCTGTAGTTATCCCGGAAATGTGAATTACATCCCAAGGCTTTGATTAATGTGTTCTTGGTTTATGAATGGGTTTAATGTCTGAGTCAGAGGAGCTGTCATGATGATAATCCTCTTGTCCCCTTGCAGATCCTTTCGCCCATCCACCACTGGGAGCAGAACATGCAGTGTCTTAGAAGCCAAGGAAGTCCTCCTCAGAGTCCTCATTCAAGATCTCCAGAACATGCTTGTGCTCCTGCAGGTCTTGAGCGTTAGGGTAGCAGGGTTTCAGGCAAGAAATGTGGACAACTTTTAAGTCTTGGCCAGAACCCTCCAAAACCACTTTGTAGTTCACTGGCCCAACTTGCTGTACCACCCGCTATGGCCCTTGTCATTTAGGGGCTAATTTTGCAGCGAAGGACTTCTCCGCTTTGGAGAGAGGATGGGCTCGTACCCAGACTCTGTCTTGTTCCCCAAACTCCATTTCTCGTCTGTGTTTATCGTAGTTCCTTTTCTGGCGACGTCGTGCAGAGTCCAGGTTTTTGGAAACAAAGGAACATAGATCCTCCAGCTGCGCGATCTTGGGGTAGGCAGGGGGGTCAGGAGCAGGCTCCCGAGGTTGCAGCACCACGTCCAGGGGCCCTCTCAGCAAACGACTGAGATTCAGCTCTGCAGGGGAAACTCCATTGGGCTCCTGGACCGCCGAGTTAAGAGCAAACCAGAACTCTGGGAGGTATTTATCCCAATGCTTATGCTGGTTTCTGACATAGGATGCAATCATGGTTTTTAAGGTACGGTTCACTCTCTCCGTGAGGTTGGTCTGGGGATGATATGCGGATGTTAATTTGTGTCCCATCTTCCAGGTTCGGCACACCGTTTGGAAGATTGAGGAGATTAACTGTGACCCACGATCAGAGATCAGAAAGAATAAAATCAGGGAGGCCCCATCGGGTCAAGATGTCTCTCACCAGGACTTGAGATATGGTTTCTGCAGTTGCTTTTCTTAAGGGGAACAGTTCCACCCACCTAGAGTAATAGTCCACAAAAACCAGCAAGTAGACATTTTGTTTGGAGCTCTTGGGAAACGGACCTATTAAATCCATCCCAAGCATTTCCCAGGGGTGTTGGACCAGGGTTTGCTGGAGTTTTCCTGCCAGTTTTCTGTTTTCAGGTTTATATAATTAACACACTTGGCAGTTCTGAACATGTTGTCGGACATCCCAGCTCAGCTTTGGCCAATAGACCAGGTGTTGCAGTCTCTGGTAGCTTTTGTGCCTTCCAAGATGACCAGAGAGGGGGTCTTGGTGGAAATACTCCAGAAGTTGCATCCTGAAGCTGGCAGGTATGTAAACTTGGTATATGGTCTTGTATGGGAGTGTGACAACACGGTAGATGAGATCCTCCATTATGCTGAATGAGGTATTTGAGTTGATGATGACTTTGCCATTTTCCACAACCTTTTGATACAGGGCCTGGTATTCAGAGTCTTCCTGCTGTGCCTTCCACATGGCCTCGATGGAAGGCACAGCGGTTTCCCCATCCTCCAGCAGAGGGGCCTCTGCACTGAAGAAAAATCTTTTTTCCTCATTTTCCCAGAACCAGTACGCTCCTCCTGCAACATCAATCTGCATACCCGTGAAGAAAATGAAGTCCACTCCTAGCAGAGCAGGAAATGCAAGGGTTTTGGAATCCAGCACCACCACAGCCCCAGCCAGGTTTTATCCTGTAGGCTCTGTTACACCTCCACCCAATCTTCCTGGGTTCCCCGTCAGCCAGATAGAGTGTATCTTCAGTCCATGGGTAAGTTTGTCCTCTGGAGCTTTGACCGTATCCCACACATGTTCACTGAGCAGAGTATATGTTGAGCCTGTATCCACAACAGCCTTGCCTCTCCAGTTCCTTACAGTTAATGGCACTTTCAAGGGATTGTGATTGGATTATTGGAAGATTGTGGGTGTTAACTGTGAGAAACATGAACTCTTGACAGATGGGTGGTGATGTAATTCTCATGGCTGGTCGCTACAGTGTGTGTGTGTGTGTGTGGACTAAAATAAACGAAAAGTTTTCTTCCAAAGTCAGACTCCCCAATTTGAAGCAGGTGACACCTACTCTAACAAAATGATTGACAGCACAAATTTTAAGCAAATAATGATGCCTTCAGAGGATCTACTGCATGGATGTGTACTGGAGCACTTCAGAATAGTAGTCCTCATTAAAACCCCTCTGCCTCTCACTGACGCTCTTATTTTTAAAGCTCAGGCTCTTCGTCTTATGAAGAGGTCCAATCCAAAAAGAGGTTTCCACCAAACGTAGGCTTATAAAATTAATGATACAACAAATTATGACATTTCAAAGAATTGCAAGTTACAAGTGTCACTTTTTTTACATTAAAATAATAACTAAATATGATGTATTGTACATTATTATTCTGTGCCTCTGTGTGCCTGAACCCCCCATTTGCCTGAAATTGGATTTTCTATGATGTTGGGACATTTTTGTGCGTGTACCATTTCCTGTGGGCGTGGCCAGCAGTGAGCTGGTTGTGGCTATCAAGGTGAGGCTAGCGGCCACAGAGCAGGAAGTCACAGCAACAACAACAGTGGAGGAAAGCAGGAAGAAAGGAAAGAACAGAGAAGCTAAGCGTTAAAAACTCGACAGGTGTTGGGGCGGGACAAACAATACACTTCCTGTCTGAAGGAGAAAAGTTGCATGTTGTAACTGTAAAGCTGCACAAAGCAACTTTTCATGTTAGCGGCTTCAAACGGCAGCAACATGTAACTTTGAAAACTGTTCAATACTCAGAAATCCTGTGAGGTGACGTCAGTGAATTGCACACAGCAGGCTAGGAGACGGTTTGGATTTCACTCCCTTCATCGCTTCTTGTGTGGAGAAGATTTCCCACCAGTGACCAAACCGACACCAGGATTTAATTTGGACAAATAGGGTGAATCTACGACGTCTCAGTTAGGATGGGATGCTCTGCAGCGTCACTTTAACTTCAGCTTTGAGCAAATGATTCCCAAATGAACCCTTCATATATACGTTATTCCACTCTGGCATCTCAAAGAGGTCTTTCAGCGAGATGTGTTCTCTCAGGTGACCTGTGACTAATTGTTTTCCTCTCTCACCTTTGGATTTCGCCTCATCAACCGCCCTTAAATAGAGAGACAGAAAGGGAGAGGGTGAGGGATGAGGAGGGGAAGGAGGGGAGAGTGTAGATGAGAGGGGAGGAGTGAGAGAGATGTTTGACTAAATGAAGCTGTGTCTCCTCTCTCCTTGGTGATGTTGGTCTCGATGACGCCCTGGTCACGTCCAAATCCTTTGACCCGCCCATCTGCCCTCCTACGTTCATACTCAACTGCCAAAGTCCTGAGTGAATCCCTGCAGGTCGGGTCACGTGTACATCATTGCAAATGCATTCCCTTCATTTCTGCTTCATTTCCACCAATGATGGATGGGAAGATTAATGAAAGTGTTTTGTGGTAAAATGGCCCTGTTGTGGCCGTGGTGCGGTGAAGGAAAATCAGACAAGTCCTGCTTGTGGTGAAAAATTAACAGTAGATTTATTAGAACGTGCAGGGGAACAGGTATGAGGAGAACGGTAACTCAGATTCTTCCCGGACCGGGGGAGCCGTCTAGGCGGAGTCCCTGTGGCTCGTGCGCACCTGCGGGGACACAGAGACAGAGGGCTGGGGGTGAGACACACGGGGGTAGGCGTCGAGGTCCGTTTGGCAAGCTGTAGTCAGTGGGAATCGCTGTGGGTCCTTTCAGCCAGGGGGGATACTCTGTCGGGGTCCGGTCTAAGTCCAGGGTCATACACAGGGCAATCAAAGCAATTTCCTCACCACCTCAGAGATTTGGTCCGCTCGCCTCTGTCGACCACCTTCCTCTCTCCTTCCTCCTGCTGCCCTGGAGTTCTTATAGGGCTTGCCAGCCAATAGTGGGTTGATTGTTGATATGGGGCAGCTGCTTTCCCTCCAGGACCTGAGGAGCTGACAGTGATAGTAGCTGGCACCGGTTAGGGAAGGGGTGTCTGGGGTTACCTTGGTGGTGCTGCCGGCCCCACTCACCACAGTCTGGGAAGCGGTGGGTCAGGAGCCAAATGGAGGATGGGTCTGGACAAGAGACTAGAAACTAATGATTTAATACTTTGAGGAACCCCCTGCTCCCTCAGGGGTTTATATGATGGACAAGCATATTTGTAAAATGTACAGATAGATATTTCTAAAATAAATGTTTTCATATATAGTGAGTGAAGTTTTTTGATATCTGGATGATTTGGAACCAGAAGAGCTAGAGGAGGATGTAGAGGCGAGCCAGACTCAAGCCCCATTGAGGCTTTAAATCTTTATGATAGGTACTTTATTGATCTCGGGGGGAAATTTCTTTTTATATCAAATTTGTATCAAATTTAATTTTGTATCAAAAGAGAAAAGGTTCAACATGCTGGAACATGTGTCTCGTATCCGGATCGTGTCTAGATCTGCACCCTGACGTCCAGAATGCAGATTGTCAAACACGTCAGGAAATGACAGGAAATGCCTCGTGTCACTTGTTCCCCGTCCATCGGCATCCGGAATCCATTTTTGTCACGTATGTTTCCGTCCCAGCCGCCTGACATTTGAGATTTGATCATTTATTAACCATCTTAATGAATGGGCTCAGTAGCACAACTGGTCATGTTTAATACATCATGGTGGTTCAGTTTGTGTCTCCATCTGAGGATGCATGTTGAGACCAGGTGATGTTCTCTTCCATACAGGAACATATCAGGGCTAAGCGTGTTCCCATGTACATGCTATCTCAGACATGAATCTGAAGCAGCTCTATTCTTAGCGTGAAGGACACGATGACCTTGGGCGTCCTGGCTCTCCTGTCTTTGCTGCTCAAGAGACAAACCTGCCGCTGAGGTAATCGGTCACTCGGGATGCCGCGGCGTCAGCCTCCTGTATGGTTATGACACGACTATCTCAGAGCCGTGTGATTATCTGGAACTAATGAACACACCTCCAGCCAACCAGAACCGAGGATTCACCCAGGCCGTGGTGTAATGGGTCCCATTAAATGGATAAAACAGATAGATGGGTTGAGCCTGCTGAGCTGATCCTGTCGCTCTAATGAGGTTGTCTGCCTGGTTATCGCCTTTTTTACAAAAGACCGATCGTAGAACGCTGTATAAAATAAATGTATTGTACTTCTCACCACAAACCGTCTGTGATGCATCACCGAGGCCTTTCTAGATCCATTCAGACACATGCACATGCACATGCACACACATAGACATACCCAGGTACAGCTTAAATAGCATACCTGCTGTTGTCTACGTCTCTTAGTAGTAGACATTTGTTTTGCACACACAGAGCTCATGAGTGACAAGTCTTGACCAACGAGAGTATATGGAGTGTATATACTGTATGTGTATATATATATGGAGGAAAACACCAACAGGGTCCACCAGCCGACGAACCAGACTGACTGCTTCATGCATTTACCCTCCATCTGTCCTGCTTTATTACACGGCTTTGTTGAAAACTCAATTCTCAAGTCGGTTTTGTGGATTTCTAAATAAATCAGTTTATTTGCACGTGCAAGTGATGAAAAATGAAATAAATTTTTAAAAAACGATAGAGAGAAAAAGAAACCCCAAGAGGTTCATAGAAATATCTCAACCTGCAAGAAGAAATAGGAAAGAAATCAGAATGACAGAGACCCCGGTCAGTATGGGGGCCAAGTAAAATACAGAAATAACATGTAAGGGAAATCAACTAAATGAAATAACCCTGATGCAGGGGAACTCTGTGTGTGTGTGTGTGTGTGTGTGTGTGTGTGTGTGTGTGTGTGTGTCTCTCTCTCT
>OOFE01035355.1:2106-17250 GCA_900323365.1 Monocentris japonica | reverse complement strand
ACCTTTCTACTAACTAGTACATCAGAGAGAGAGAGCAACCTTTCTACTAACTACTACAGCAGAGCGAGAGAGGGGAGAGAGAGCAACCTTTCTACTAACTAGTACAGCAGAGCGAGAGAGGGGAGAGAGAGCAACCTTTCTACTAACTAGTACACCAGGACACAGTAGCCCTGGCACTTTTCACATCGGTGGAAGATGTCACCCACATGACATATACATGACATATAAATGACACGTAGTTAGCAGCCAAAAGTGCGTATGTGTGTGTGTTGGGTCAGACTTCATTAGCTCCATCGTCGTAAACTGACGTCAGCTTGCGGCAGTAAGTAGCTAGCTAACGTTAGCTCGCAAAAGTGCTCCAAAGCTACGGGTACATGACATACAAACTTACCACAATGTAACGTTGATAATCTGATGACTCGGTATTATTTAATATGAATCCAGCCTAGGCCATCAGGAAATGCGCATCCATATTACTGCAATCATGCGACGAATCTTTCCACTCCGCTGCTGCTTGGCAGGAAAAAACAGACTCGAGATTTTCATACTTCCGTATTTCCTCGAATGTTGACGAAATTTCACGAATCTGTCGGAGATAACGTATAGCTTTACCCAGTAGGCGTTCCCCGAGGAGTCCTCTGGTTGAGATATTCAGGGGACAGGGTTTTCACTTAGGACCGATATTATCAGGAAACTTCTGATTTGGGTTTTTATTTCTCAAAGGGAAGTGGATCAACAAGCAGCCAAGCTTCACATTAAACATTTTCACTGGTTGGATTACCAACACATTTCCATCACATTTCCAAAACTATATTGCACATTTTTCATAACTTCACCAGGCTTGGAAAACACTTTTTTTAATTGAATTGAATTGAATGAGTGTTCCAGGTTTTCCATGACCATAGGAACACTGCAGACAACCACGGATGACTGAAAGGACATTATTAACAACTCTCCTGCCTAGAATCATCTACACATTTAGATATGTGAATAGACTTTTAACATACTTTTTATTTATTTTTTCTCCAGTCAGCTAAAACTAAGCATGGTGGACATCCTCTGAATAGAATATGAGAATTTTACATTTACATCACTTTATTGGTTTCTCCAGTAGTGACTTGTATGCTGTAGAGATGCAATGCTGCATAGATTTACTTTTTGATACAAAGCGTGACAGAGGTGTCTCCTTGTTCTGGGCATCAATCAAATTAATCCAGGGGAAAGGTCTTTAGAAAATGAAAAAGAAGAAGAAAAGAACAATTTTAGTGTAATGATGTAAATATCACAAGCATGCAATGAAGTGTTTTTTTAAATCTTTCCTCGTATGAGTGAGTTTCATCTTTATTCCTTGGACAGCAGTATCACTTAGTCACCCTGCCTCAGCGTCATCATTCATGTCTCAGAATCCCAAAAGAAAGTCAATGAAACTAGATTTCCTACAACACTTCCACAATAACTTCATCCTGGTAAAGCTATGTTAAACATTATAAGGAGCAAAATATCAAACTATTGTACTCACTCATCTCGAGTGATGGAAGACGCATAGGATGAATTGATGTAACTCTGTGTGATGAATTCCACAGTGTCTGGCCCTTTTAGTTGAAAGAGGCTGTTGATCAGAGCGAGCGCATCACTGGATCCCAGGTTGGCAGAGGTGCAGATATTTAGGAGGCTATAAAATACTGCATACACCCACTTCACACCCAGAGAAATGCCACCTATATGACAATAACATGACAATTTGTGTTTAAATGTAAGCTTTAAGAAAGGAATTGGAAGTGACAGCAGTCTACAGTCATGAAAAGTGACATACCGTTCATTGCAAGAGGACAGGATGCCTCGATCAACAAAGGGTCTTTCAAAGCCATGGTCAAATCACTTTGGGAGAGCCACATATCTGCAGTGTCACCAGCAACAAAGTCATATTGTGGTTTGAGAATGAAATTGTGTCCAAGAACCTGTGCTAACCTGAAACAGAAGATTAGAAGAGAGTGGTTGATTGAATGAAAATTATCAGTAGTGGTTGTGTGTGTGTGTGTGTGTGTGTGCATGTGAGTGGTACCTGTTAACAGGCACAGCAGAGATGAAGCTGTACACAAGACAGTGCTCTGGCAGGTGAGAGTGGAGATGTGCACATACTTTGGGGAGGTGAGAGGGCAGACAGCAAAGGAACAGAAGATCTGCCCATGCTGCCAGTCGGCGGTTGTCAAAGTAACATTCAACTCCCCTCTGCACAAACTCCACTGAAACGAGGAAACAAGGGAGGGAAAACATGGATGGGATACACAGTTGCAATAAGTTTTGAGTGTACTAGTAGGCAGCAAGGCAGCAAGCCATACCTGCAGCTTCTGGTCTTCTAGTGGAGATCTTAATGTGTGACGGTTTTACTCCAGTCTTTTCCAGGAGGGACAGGAGCAACTGCTTGCCAATGTGACCCATTCCAAGTATTCCCACACGCAGGTAATTCTCTTTTTCTGGTGACACTGAATGTCTTTTTGCAGTATGGCTTTTAATGATCTCTCTAAATGTAGATGTAAATCAAGTAATATGATTTTTGCTTGTTCAATAACCCCTTACATAACTATAGTAGTCCTATAACACATTTTAAGATACTAAACAAATATCACAACAAAAATAAGTACTTAACATGAATAATATGGTGATTCACAAAAAGTCACAATAAATTCATACACACAGAGATGAATTACCTCAAGGAGTGAGCAAGTTTGCACAAAAAAGCTGCGTGCGCGCACCCGCAAACAGTCAGTCCAGCCGAGCGTGCACGAAGGAACAGGAGTTCTTTTTCATCCTCTCTCAGTCCGCATTCAAAAGCAAGACTGTTCAGATTAGCAGTTAAATCCAACATCTCCTGAAGGTTAGAATGATAGTCAGATTTGCAACATGTGGGCTACGACATTTTTTGCAAACTTAACAGGCTATTAGGTTATTATAAAGCAATCTACAGACCAGGCAACTTGTAGACCCTGTCTTCCTATGTTTCCATGGCAACGCGCAACAGCCGATAGCGTTATGTCAACAGGAATAAGTTCCGATTTGAAAGGGCGTACATTTTTCAAAATAAAAGTAATCATGTTAAGCACTGCGTGGTTTTCAGAATAATACAAAGTAGCAAACCAAAGAACTAGACTGTATAAAATCACAATTAAATATACCTCTTTTATATACAGAAATTACCTTTCCATCACTCTGCATATAGGCCTATGCAAAGAGCACAAAAACAGATACTGAAGCACAAAACCCATGTGGTCCAACTTTGAAGACCATGATCTGAAACAAGTGATTTTATACAAATGCTTTATATGTCAATTAGTCCTGTTGGTTCTTTACTGCAACTGATTTTTGCCAAAATGTGTGTTAAGGCAGCAGCAATAACGCCTCTGGTTGCTATATACTGTAGGTAGGAATGCCAGAAGTTGTACAACCTGGCCAGGCACATTGTACACATTCTGGACAGGCAAAGGGAAGAACAACTTTGACCACACTGTTGAAGTAGACTTAACACTTTTTATTTCCCTTTTAAGAACATTTCATGCTTTTAATACAAATTCCGAAAATCAACTGTACACTTATGTACAAGAAACAGTATTTTTAATTTCCACACAAACAAGGAAATGAGCAAATTGAAAGACTGCGGATCACAATATATCACGCCAAATATCAATATTCAAGCATACACTTAAAAAAATGCAATGAGCATGATATTAAGACTTTGGTTACAGGTCTCAAGCAGATGCAGAGTTTCTTGTCGGACTTTGGGTCAACAATTCCAGAATGTGAGTGGCAGACTGACAGCAAAAGGAAAAGAATGAGGGAAATGGAACTTGTTTTTTAAATTAAAAAAAGCAGCTTTCATGTAATTATGCTTTAGCCTGTAATATTGAGTATAGCACACAATAATACTGTGGATCTGCAAAACAAGTTCAGATCTTTTTCCCCCCCAATCTACCATTTATGTGGGCAAGTAACCTTTCAAGTTGCTTAAAAGTGCTGATTATAGACCTACACAACACTGTAACACATTCACATTGCTGTGACTATCCTTGTCTTACATTTGCTTGAAATGTTACACATTGTGAATACTTACAGAGAGGAACAAGGCCCATATACATGTTTTATTATATAAATAAGGGTCATTACACCTAAGATATAGTGTTTGTTGACATCAAGCAGGATAAGAGAATGTTGAATGACTAACCACAGACAAGTTGTAAACAGAGCCATTTCAAAATATAGCAATGTATGTGCCTCATAAGGCAACAGCCTGCTTTTTCCTCATTATTATGCCTTAACATTTACTATCCTACAACAGAAAGTAATCAACATAAAGATGATATGTGGCCCTGATCAGCATAAATTCCTCATACCTCATGAAGTCACACTGATTAAACTTAGTGTTGGAAAATGCTAATAACCATGAAGGCACTGTGAGGGAAATGTGGAAACTGGTAAGCAGACACAAGCCGAATCACATTAGCTCAAATTGCCATAAATCCTATGAGATGAATATTATTTTATTTACACCAGGGCTGACTCTCCAGCTTTGAATAGTTTTACTCCAAAAATAATCTGAAGAAAAGGATTCTCTTTCAGTTTGCGAGACTCCGCATAGGAAGATGAATTGACGCATAGGAAAGGACTATTAAGTCTAAACTTATTGGCAGCTGATTCTGCAAAATAACCGCTTCAGTTACTGGGTGGCAATAGGGAATTACTCTTCCCCTTGCCTCCATTTCTGAGACTCCTCCTGGCGTGCATCAGGGTGAATCTGGTTCCTCATCCCACCCAAGACATTGGAGGTGGCTTCAGTGGCCATGATGAGTGGCTTTACCACTGCTGGTGGCAGCTGTCGGAGAACCCCACCCACTGCCCCAGTCATTCCACGATGCTCATGCTCCCGGGTAGCTGTGTCATAGATGGTCAGTGCAGTGTCTGTGATTCCCTGTAGATGTACACATCACATAATCTTTATTGACAACAAAAACAGTTTGCTTTGTTTCAATTAATACAACTGCAGTATAAGTATTGTACCATTTGGCCATTTCAATGTGTACCTCTTTTACTACAGTGTAGGCTTTGGCTACCCCTTCTCTCAGGTCAACGGGCTGGTGAGCCAATCCATAATGAGAGAACCGTTTTATCTTCTTTGTCTCTCTCTCATCAGGCACCGGAGACACCATGTCATAGGCTGTCTCAGCTGCTGCCTAAAACGGACAAACACAACATATTTGTTTGGCTCCTACTGAAGGCAACATTAGTGAATTTATGGTAGAATCGGACGGGACTATAAATATAAACTTGAGCCCTCTCCGGACAGCATGAGTATTACCAGGGTAGGTCGCCAATTTGATTTTTCCCCTACATATTAGTAATTATAGTCGGTCATCTGGATAGTAAAATATTTTGCTGGGGGACTGTGGTAATCCAGGGATCTGCTGTGCATATGTGCCACACAGCCATCACCCACAGTGCAGCAAAACTGGTGAAATCTCTTTTATAGCATACCATTGTAATGGTATGCAGCTCCTGCACTCTTTCCCACTATTTTCTCTATTTTTCTTGGCACCAAACTGTGCTTCAGTGCACACCTTTGATTGCTTATTTTATATTTTATTTGTGTGCTTATATTCTATTAATTTTTTCTCCTGTTGAATCCTATTACTTTTGGTGCTGCAATGACCAAATCTGATCTAAAGAGTGACGGTGCTCTACCCCACCACTAGTTTGAAGATGCCAGATGTGCAAGTCGGCAATTGTGTGAAACACAAGACATCGATCTGGATGGGACTGAAATTACCCCAGGACAGCAAATTTCAGCCAGAATTTTTACCGGGTAGCCAGAGAAAATGTTTGTCGTGAACGGGATAAAATTCCTGTGGTCCTGAGCTAAAAATGACCAATCACCAGACCTGCCATGGTAATGCAAATGCTGTCCGGAGAGGGCTTTACTCTTAAAATGTCAGGCTATTTCTCATGACTAATTTAACAGAAAGGCCAATTTACCTGGATGGTCCGCACCACACGGTTGGTGAGCTCCAGAGCAGCCATAGCAGTAGAAGTCCCAAAGGAGGCGGTGCCGCGCTGAAACCCACGGACTATCCGACCATCCTTCCGGTACTGCTCTATTGGGAGCCAGACCAAGTCCCTGAATCCCTGGACTGAACACAGCATAGAGGAATTACTACACAATTCATCTGAAGAATAGGGTACAATTACAAGGATAAAGGACAAATGATACTGAGACTTATCTGAATCAGAAAGCACACTAAACATCCACAAGAGTATACCAACGCAATTGTGAATTGTGAATTGCATATTGGTCCAGCTTCACAGACTTAAGATTGGTCCTATGCTGAAAAACTGCTTTCAGTAGCAATCTTTGCTGGGAATTTGCTGGGAATAAGCTAATCCCAACTCTGTGAATCCAGTCCAGTTAGTCAAGGCAATTATGGCTGATCTTTTTGAAGTGCTGAGACGTTCAACAAGTCATAAACATCCAAGTGAATTCTGAAATATGTGAAGATCAGATAGTGTCCAAAAGCCTGTGACTGGATTAAGAACATGCGCTCTACTCACCCAACTGTACCAGAGAGTGAATAGGCCCCACTCCACCCAATAGTCCTGGGAGCTGGTTTTTCTTTATGTCATTTAGCCACTCATTTATTGCATAGGAGAACAGCTTATCCACACCTAATAATCTGAAAGATAACCAAGTATTACTTTGCTAGGAAAAACTATTTTTCTGCATATTGAATTATACAGTTGGTATATCTTGGTGTGTAACCAACGAAATCAGTGATATTAAATGAAAACAAAGCAGTCTAATACAATATTGTACTGAGAGAAACATACCCTTGCCTATAGCATAATTGTCTGAGTTTCAGTTCTGAACAATTCAGCTGGGTCAGCCCGATTATGATCCCCGCGAATGTTCCCTGAAACAAAGCATTCATAAAATAATTCATAAAGCACAAATGAAAAAAGTTTGCTCTTTCTCATAGCCCTCTCAGACCGCATACCTGCTCCATTGAAACATGTTTCCCATGGTAATCCAAGCGAATGGGAACCTCAGAGGTAAATCGAAACTCCCTGTTAGGAAATAAAGCAATTATCAAATACCGATAAGAAATTCAATAATTTGCTCAAAGGGGTTAGATCTTCATTTAGTTATTTAACACCAACCTAAAGAATATGGGTTGGTCTGTGAAAGAAGGAGGAACAGCTTCATTTTCATTAGTTTCCTCCCTGCCAGACATGGAGAGACCATTGTGGCTGAATCGTCTCTGAGCAGGCACTGAGATTATTGGCGCCGGGTCCTGGTTGCTGCCAGCATGCTTGGAGAAACTGCAAGAGATCTCTGGGGCAGCTGGTTTCTTCATGGACACATAGAGAGCTGTAGACCAAACATGTTATTGGGAGCCAGTAATTGAAAACGAGTTTGTTCTACACCAAATGATGTTAGAGCTTTATGGCAACTGTGAACAGTTTTACCTTCCTGATCAGGAGGACAGAACAACTCAACTTCAGCAGCAAGACTAGTAAAGAAGTCCTTCAAGAAAAACAGTGCATCCTTCAAACAAAATAGAGGGGGCAGTCATTTTAGAAATGTTATGGTCAGTATTGTAGAATGTTGCGGAGGATGTGAGTGTGTCAGATATCTATAATGTACGGGAAAAATCATTGGCATTGGCCAGTTTCTTACCTGATCGATGTTGAGGCGAAGAGGCATCAGGGAAACACGCAAACAGCACTCCTGGGGAGCTTGGCCTGCCTCTGGGCACATGTGCAGCGCCTTAACTGTCAACTGAGAGCAAAAGCACATAAGTTACACCGGGCCTCAACATCACTGGATTGACTGTGTGTGTTGCCTTCCTTACCATGTTAGAGTGGGCTTTGCGGGGCATTTCCTTGCTAGAGTACAGGTAGAGGAACTTGTTCATCTGTGAGGTGGCCAGTCGGTCTCGAATTTCCAAGTCCTGCACAATGAACACCTGCCGGGACACTGGCTGGTCCAATGCCGATCCAGAAGCCACCTGGGCCTGTGGGTACACCTCATGCTGAAACCTTACCTGAGGACAACATTCAAGAAAAGCTGGTGAATGGTGAAGTCATGAGTTGATTCAGTAATGGACACACTTCATCTCTGGGCGATTAGGTGACCCATCATTGTATCACCCAGTCTATCATCATCATGTTTAATACAAAACAAGGAAGAGCTTTACCTTGCTGAGCTGGATCTCCATCAGGACATCATGGTTCCTTTCCTTTCCACCTCCTGCCCGTCCTAAAGCCCTGCCCTGCCTGACTGGGGTCTGGGAGGGGGAGCTATGGGGGGTAGACCTGCAAAAGTCACATGAAATGTATTTCACTTTGAACACATTCTATAAGCTTTTTGAAACTCTTAAAACTTCTATGTGCAAAATAGTTAAACAGTTAATGGCTCACCCCCGGCTTTTAGCAGGAGAGGCCATAAAAGTAGCATTCCCGAAGTCTTTCCCGCCATAGAGGTGCCACACGACAGAGATCTCTCTAATGAGGTAGCGAACTTCTGGGACTGGAAAGTTCATGGTGCCACGGCTGGACTCACTGCCATCCAGAGGCTGACTGAAGTGATTGTCTTTGATTTCTATAAGGTCTGAAATGAGCTGCTTCACTACTGGCTCCTGATCACGATCCTGAAACACATGATGCTTACACTGAATCAACACTAATTTGAAGACAAGACCAGTGAATCACTGAATTACAGTGGTTGTAACTGTATGAATAAATACATCCTGACCTCTCCTCTGGAGCCTGGCGTCTCTAGGATACAGAAATCGTCTGTCTCTTGGGCCAGGTTGGGGACAGGGGTGATGAGGGGAGAGTGAAGCATGGGATAAGTGGGGCTTGACTCTTGGGTCAAATTCCCACTCTCATCTGGGAACAGGAAGAGGTCTGAGCAAGGAGGATCATGGTCATGATTTCGCTCCTCGTGTATGCCTGTATATGTGGGAAATGGTATAAAATATCATTAAGTAAAAATGTTCCGCCATTTATGGAGCTAGAGTTATCAGCAAAGTTCTCACCATTCTGTTGCAGACCCAGCACATGCTGACCATCATTCTCCTCCATAGCCTCACTCATCAAGTCCTGTAATATCTGCTGCTCAGTCTCTGGGAGCAAAGGGCACTGAGAAATGGGCCGGCTAGGAAACTCCGCCTGTCCAAAAATACACTCAAACTAAGACTTTATGATCAAATTTCATCTCTGAAGCTAGAGTTTTGTAATTACATTGTAATGTTTAGTCATGACAGGTGTCAGTGCTGACCTTGGGTCTTTGTGTGATGCTGCTGTTCTTAGCCTCCGGTTCTGCAGGGGGCAGCAAGTCTCCATAGCTAGCCACATACTGGATGAGGTTCATGAGGGCAGCACAGGAGTCTGAACACGTTCTAATGTGAATGACATCACTGGAGCAGCGCAACTCAAATCTGGGCTCCAACTATCACAACAACAACAACAAAACAGTATAAAGAAATGTGTGATCCTAATTTTGAGGGAAAAGTGTTCATTCAACTCATTCAGCGACTGCAACCTCTTACCATCTGTCCATCCACTCCAGGTTTGATAGCTGTAATCCTCAGCTCCAATGTTCCCATGTCTACCACTTGCACATAATCTACGGCACAAAGGCAAGCATTAATTACATTTCTGGCATTTTAAATACTTCAAGCAGTCTCTGATCAAAAACGTTGTTGGAAGTCAACCCACCACGCATTAGATTGACAGAGATGGCATGATTCTTGTCTGAGAGGAACAGAGCAGCTTCATCCAAGATGATCCTGCAAACAAAACATAATACTTAGCAATGACAATTTCCTCAACATGTTAATTGCAATGTAACCTTTCACTTTGTATCAGGAGCAGGACCAGTGGAGCTTTCATACCTGAGTGTAGAGGAAGAGTGGTCTAGAGAGACACTGCTGGAGACACTGAAAGTCTCGACAACCAAGAGTGATCTGAGTGGCAGATAAAGCGGCCTGCCGAGAGTAAAACAAACGCCACATTAGAATACACACATTGATAACACATAAGATTATTGTACATTAGTTGGATCTACAGTACCTGTAGTCTAGAGAGCAGCTCCACAGGTGTAGATGTAGAGTGGTGACAGAGGTAGGAGGCGTGTAACCCAACACAGGCTCATCAGAAACATTCAGGAAGTCAACAATCTGTTGCACACACAAAAAGATGAAACACATCAATCATGTTCCACGCGTCTGATCTTATTGCATTATACTGCCTTTAAAAACTTTTAGAACATGTTATATGAAGCTAAAGAAATATAATAGAAGCAGAAGAGTTAGGTGGGTGGTAGCCCCATCTTGTCCTACCTGGTCATACCAGCCCAAGCTGGGAGGGACCACTCTGTGCTGGAGTGTGGCACCTCTCACTCCCACAGCAACCAGAAATTCCTGCATAAAAATCACACAGCACCACAGTGAGCGGCAACTGCCTGAAGCAGTAATGCTAAGCAAAGCAAACTGACCAAAACATATATACAGGTAACTGTCAAAACAAGGGAAACATTTGAGTGAATGTGGGATACAAAGTATAGTGAAAGCACATGCTTCCATACAAGTGTAGTCTGTGTGATAATTCAAAAGTTAACATCTCATCATGCCTAGGGTCATGTAAGAAATGCTGGGTAGACCCAGATGTCCACTATTTTGGCTGCCATGGCTTAAGGAAGAGATCCCAGTGACTTTGATAGAGGGCTGATTGTTGGGGCATGTTTGGCATGAGCTTCAGTGCCAATGTGTGACACCTGATTGCTTGTTTTCCACGGTGTAGGGCTCTGGTGGCTCTGTTATGGTGTGGGGAGCATTTCCTGGTATAGTTTAGGTCCAATGAACCCCTTACATGGCAAGATAAATGCCAATAAATGCAATGCCATTCGAGTGATACATTCATCCTATGGTGAAGCATTTATATCCAGATGAGAGTGAAGTCTTCCAGGATGACAATACTCCCATCTACAGGGCACACATCATCACTGAATGGTTTGATGAGTATGAGAATAATGTAAACCTTTTAAATGCTGTCCTAGTCACCAGATCTCAACCAAACTGAGCATTTATAGGAGATCCTGAAACCGTGCCTGAGACAATGGTTTCCAAAAGTACCTTCTAAACATGAATGTTGGAGAAATAGTATCTCATCCCTCCAGCAGAGATCCAGGCACTTGTAGAATCTATGCCAAGGCAGATTGAAGCTGTGGTAGGTGGCCATGGTGGCCTTATGCCCTACTTGGTGTTTACTTTATTTTGTTAGTTACCTGCAAGTTATTTATGTACCCCAACTATACCCTACCTTGACATTGCGCTCTGCATCCTGGGATGAGATTTTGACAGCGACAGACAGCATGCTGTGGGCCTCCAAGCTGATGCCCTCTGACGGTGTTGAAGATCTGTCAGATGTCTCTGATTGGTAGATGCTCGGCTCCAGCCAATGGGGATGCGTCCTGCATGGCAACTTGATATCTAAGACAGAGATGTCTCCATCCACAAGTCCTGAGCAAATCAGCAGAGTAGGACTAAGAATATGACATACTACAGAATCATAATGCCAAATGACTGTAATATACTAACAGAAAAACTTAATTTAACAATTAGGTTTGATTTCCTGGTTTACCTTGGTGATACATGCAAATATTACTGGTGTGGAAGCAGATGTAGTGTTGGTCTTTGTAGCCCTCGTACTGTGCTACACTGAATAGCACAGCATTCTTCACCTCCAGCCAGAACTCGCCATGTTTGGTTTTCAAAACAGTTTTATCCTCCTCCTGGAAGAAAAAATAGAAACTCACATCCACTAGCCGTACAACAAGCTGCTTAGGAAGCGCAAATTAAGAGTGAGGACAGTACTACGAAAAAAGTCTGGAGGGTTACCTTAGCATTAGTATGCAGAGCCACAAGGCCATGGTTGACACTGAGGATGACGGAGAACAAGCTCTGGGAGGTCTTACTCTGGGCCTTGGGCTTTTTCTTCTTGCGAGACCTGAGGCCCAGGTCAGAGGTAGGAGAGTAGTACTGCAGGTTTTCCTCTTCTGAACCACTGGTCTCTTCTACAAACACAAAACAGGGCATCTCCATGACACAAGCTGTGTGTTATTTAATAATGACTTGAAATTTCTACCAAGACATTAAGAGTCTGACCAAATACAAATGTTTTCTGCTCTCTCACCCTCAGGACCAGTAGAGCGGAACTGGCTGAAGCTGTCCTTGGAGTAGGTGTTGATCAGCTGACTGGCAACAGAGAGACCAACTCCATATGGCATGTTCTCTACCGTCTCCACTGGTGATGGAGCAGTGGGCTCCCACAGTAGCAGGTCATTGTTTATTCTGAAAGAATGAGACTATATATTATATTTATGGAGTAGGTAGGGGTATCTTGCTCAAGGATACTCCGACAGGTCATGGCCACAGTGAAGATTGAATCCTGGGAGACAACCTCACTACCCTCTCATATCATATGATATGATCACTTGGCCAACTGGACTACCTCACACTGCATTTCTGCACACGCACACGTATTTAGCAAAGCTAAATTCGGCTTGCTTGTTTTATTATGTTTAGTTAGATGTTTATATTTTTGCTTAGATGTTTATACTGCTCTTGTGTTTTTTTTGTTTTTTTTTTAAATACTTGTATTTTATTTATTTATTGTGGCTTACAACCGGGACCTGAATGCAAAATTTCATACCATCTCGTGTGTAAATGTGTGCTGGTATGACAATAAAGTTCCTTGAACCTTGAACCTTGAATGCAGTACCTGTTGTGCAGTTTTTCGTAGAATGCCCTGTTGGGAAGCGCTAATTGCACATTTGGGAAACACAGTTCAAGGATGAAACGAGAATTGTTCATGGTTTTCTCCTGGAACTCTGTCATCTCAGCAACATCACCAGGAATGACCATCTGAAAAAAGAAGTTTTTCAAAATGTTGTGTCATCACCATCAGTTCTATAAACATGTTAGATATGCAAAGCACTGTTCATCTTGCTTTTTTCATTATGATCAAACTATAAATTCAAATAAATCAAAGGATAGCTCTTTCAAATTGAGATGTAGGTTTAAGTCATGAGAAATAATGCATTACTGGGGTCAGTTGGATTTTTAAACCCATCACTCTTATCACTAAGTGGCAGTAATGATCAGGTTCAGTTCTCCACTCACAAATATATTGCAAATGAAGAAGCAGTGTGGTATTCTGCGTAAAATATAGGTGGTTCCTAAATCTGCCTATATAATGGCATCCTTCCTGTGAGACTGCATGGGGTTCACTGTGTAGATAGGGACTGCTCACTCAGACTTTTAAGATTTGTTTCATGGCAAAATTGTTCAATTAAACTGTAAGAGATCTAACAACGTATAATTGAGCATTTTTGACTGATGTGGGCCTTTAGCCACTACCCACCTCTTCATTCTCATACATAACCCTACGTGAAGAAAAAGGTGATGGTTCAGGTTTCCCAAAGTCACAGACATCCTTCAGTGAGTGGGCAGCCCCTTCCTCCTCTTCCTCCTCAGGGGAATGGTCCTCTGCTCCCTCATCATCCTCAGCCGTCACACGCTCAAGGATGGAGTGGACTGCAGTGGGGTTCATCTTCAGCACAACTCTTCAGCACAGTGACAGACAAATTAATAATCACTGAGAGATGCTCCTGAATGGACAGACTTGTTTGAGGTTGGCCAGCTATACTTACCTTGGCCAGTCGAATTTCCCACTTTCAGATGTTGTCATTTCTCCGTCCATGGTGTGGGACACCCTGAGAAACCGGACAGCTGGTTGACCTGGCTCCTCCTGGAACTTCCCTATGGAAATGAGGACAAAATATAGATAGGTCCCTCAGTTTAAAGGCTTCTTCAGAAGGCAGTTTGGAGACATTTGTTTCTGGGGCCACATACCAACAAGCTCCCTGAAAGTGAGCTCCATCTTGGTTTGGTCAGGAGAACTGCCACCCATGAACTCTGTCTTCACTTCCAGGTCCTCCAGCTCCAGGTAGAGTACTTCCTTCTGCAGGGACTTCTTGAACCAAGGACCCCTCTCCTGATCTGAACGCAGGTCAGGGATGGGGAAGCGGACTGCCAGGCACAGCACTGGGGCATTGATGGTCAGCGATACATGACAGTTGGTTGGGGTGCGGCTGTCGTCAAGGAAAACCTCTGTAAAGGCCTTGTGCTGTGAAATGAGTTTAGACAGTGAAAGGGCTACATTATGTACAATGTTGTAGAGCCATTTTCATTTAAGGCTAACATAGGTGTATCATAGGCTACCAACATAAAACTGGATGAAACCTAGCAGGATAACATTTCTCCTGGCAAAAATGGGAAGCTAGAGAGCCCATTGTTTATGTTATATAGAAGTGGAAATGTTTGCCTGCATGTCTACCTTAACATTGTGTCATCATGGCAGATAATTGGACACAATTACTACTGATATCCAATAATTAAAAATTGTTTAAATGAGCCCTAATAAATTGTCCAAATAACTACTGGAGTTCTTGGGATGTCCTTACCAAGCTGACATGCTTATTGTAGGATGTGTACATATGGGAGGCCATCATCTCTGTGGTGGCCAGCTTCTGAGGCTGTAGTAGTGAGTTGAGGCGGTCTACGATGCTGATGTCCAGCTCAGACCGGACTGGGCCCAGTTCCACCTGGATCTCCGCTTTCCTGGGAATGGTGCTCAGACGCACCTGGCCACCCTGCACAGAGAAACATAAGGGTGATGGACTGAAAGCTAAAAGTGGTACAGGGAACGCCTTTGAGTGTTGTGTACTGGAGTGTTGCAGTTTCATATTGCACTGATAAGGACTTTTACCTGAGGGCCTCTGCGCTCAGCCAGTTTATAAAGCAGGCGAAGACAGGTGATAGATGGCCTATCAGCATTGGCTGTGGTGTCAAATGTCAGGAGCTAAGGTGTGACAGAGAAAATAGTGAGATAGACTCCTAATGTCATGCCAGATGCACCTTTCATGCACATATGCAGTAACTGACCAAAGCTGAGTGCGCTGCTAGATGTGCTTGGTTTAGTCTTGGAACTCTAACCTCAGTGTACTGAACCCCTCTTCGGGAGCTACCAATGAGG
>OOFE01035354.1:0-10515 GCA_900323365.1 Monocentris japonica | reverse complement strand
AACTCGATTGGCCTGCAAAGAGCCCTGACCTCAACCCCATTGACCACCTTTGGGAGGAATTAGAACGCCAATTGCGAGCCAGGCCTTCTCGTCCAACATCACTGCCTGACCTCACAAATGCTCTTGTGGTTGAATGGGCACAAATTCCCACAGGCACTCGAAAAGCTTGTGGAAAGCCTTCCCAGAAGAGTGGTGGCTGTTATAGCAAAGGGGGGTCCAACTCCATATTAATGCCCATGGTTTTAGAATGGGATGTCCAGCAAGCTCATATAGGTGTGATGGTCAGGTGTCCACTGAGTTTTGGCCATATAGTGTAGTGCCTTCTGGTTTTACAGTTTTACATTTGTGGGCGGCCACAATGATCTGTTGTGTCTGTCCATATATGTGATTTATATGTGAGAGGTGTCTGGTGTCCGGAAAGGGCTGATGGCGTCATCAGGTCGTCTCCATCAGATTTCCATCTTCAACCAAGTTGAAGTTTTTCTGGACGGACAGAGTCATCGCCATCTGTTTAGCCAATAAGAATCGAGTAGGCGTTCCTCAGTTTGTTTTGAGAAAAATGGCAGCCAACGCAGAGACCTTGGAGGAGGGTATAATTAATGCAGTGTGCAGAGTACATGCCGTTGTTGGATGACTCATCAAAGGATTACAAAAACAAAGATAAAACAGAATAAGGCTGGCATAATATTGGGATGATTGTGGGCTTGCCAGGTCAGGTTTTCTTTTGATTTATACTATACTTTTAACAAAGCCAGTTAAAAGTACTGCTCGAACCACTTGCTGTCTTCATGTCGCAGTTCCTGGACCAGGCAATGATATTCCCCTGGGGTCTCAGCAAGTTAATGTCATGAACCCACTCACAGGAACAAATCTGTTTCTTCTTTTTTCTATGAAGTAGCACCACTAGAAGCAAAGCCTTCTTGGCATCCATGTTTGCTTCTTACTGTACTTTTGGCCATGACCAGCAGGTTCACATTCCAAAACAACCCAACGGACAGAAATCTATCCGTCAATCTGTTAAAATTATGTCGGATCAGTGTGGCTGCCCCCTTACTGTATTCATTCACACCTGCCCCGTGGTGTCCTGGTGTCCAAATGTCAACGTCTGCTCTTTAAAGCTCAGAAATGGGTCACTGTGGGATGAGTCAAGAGGACCAAATAACATCAATCTGGGAAGCTGCCATTTTTATGCACCCTGCTTCTTATTTGAACAGACAGTATGTATTTTGCAGTAAGAGCTCAGCATATAACACTAGTACATTAATATTCAACATCAATAAATGAAACATAACTCTTCTAGCTTGTTATCTAAGTCAATTATTAGGTTCAGAGTGTCAGACTGGTTCTGTAAACTAAGATGTTCAATGCAATTGAGCACTCAGGGAATTTCATAAACCAAGAACAAAAGCCAAGCAAGAAGTTCTTGTCTGAATGAAAAATGGGATCGCTTTGTGTTTGTCCCTAGGCTTGTGTACCAATAACTTCAAAACAACAGAGATACAGTAAATATAGCTGCTCCCCGAACTTCTGAGTAAGGAGAAGGAATACAACACAGAAGCAAACATTCCGTGAGATGTTTTATTCATTCATTAAAGCCATCAGCAGCTTAGCACCAAGACAGCATCATGGTTACAAACAGGAGCAAATATATGAAATATAAACATATACACAAGTGTATATAAATAAATATTAAATCCTTAATTGCATTCAGTGGATGCTTGGTGGCCTGCATGTGTGCAAATAGATTCTTTAAGACATTTTAACAGAGTGCAGCGGTAGGAATGAAACATTCATCTTTCTCTCAAAACAATCACCTCAGGCAAAACTGCAGGGATGGGCCTCAATAGCCATGAAAAGTGTTGCCAGAATCACACCCCACTGCGTCTGTGAACATGACACCAGGTTTCTCATCCACAGATTTTCAGCTGCATGCTGCTGTTGCTTTGATGTTTTACTTGCTGAACACTCATTTTGACTTGTTTTTTGAATAAGCATTTCACATACATTAGTTGTGTTTAATAATTCTTTTTCTAAATAGGTTTATTAAGGTTTTTTCTAGTTTCAGTTGTTGCAACTTTAAAATGTTGGGTGAATCTGAGGAACAAAGCCAAAATCCACCTTAAAATCCTGAATAACCCAACTTCCCAATTTGAATATTCTCCACACTCCAGCCACACAGGCTGTGATGTTGAACCTGGCCTATTCAGATCAGTCATACCTCATATCAAGCTTGAATAGTTTACAATCAAGGTAGCTGCTTAGACTGTCTCTCTATACAGTAGAAGTGGTGGAAAGGTCATTGGAGCCAAATTAAAAAAGACCTATACAATCACAGGGTCTGTCAAGCAGTCTTTTCCATATCAGGCTAACATCTGCACTTTATTGAGGAGGTCATGTGACTGCCTCATATTGGGGGGCAGAAAGCTGTAAATCAAACCTGACATGGCACAATGCAGAAAACTGAGCTTGGCAGATTTATTGTAACCTTGGCAATGCAAGACAGCCACTTGACTTTATGCTTAAGGACCAGTAAAGGATTCATTATTTAAGCCTGACTAGCAGCTCTGTGGTACTTCACTTTCCCAAGAGTATGCCACTCACACATCTTTTAGATTTAGTGTGAACAAATGCACAATGTAAAATGGTTTGATTTTTGTGTGTATACAGAGGCAGAGAGTTAAAGTGAGAAACAATGGCATTATACTGTAAATGTTTAATCCTTTACAATAATATAAATAAAAGTAATAGAAAAAGGCAAATTGGTGCCATCTTGAGTTGGTGGCTTTGCATATTACAATGTACAACACAGCTGTAGAGCAAGTAGTCAGATTATAACATTGGTGGCATAATTTGTCTATTAGTTTCTAATCCTAGAATATCCAAGTAGTAATTGCTGTGTCTTGTACATTCATTGTAGCAAACTCTAAAGTAATAGTCTATGGGCTCATGTACTGTGGAGTGGGTGGTTACAGAGCACCTCCTTTCAAATTCATAGAAGTTAACATTATGCTTTATGCATATTTTGGCTTTTAGTGTGAGGTAGAAGAAGAGAGCTTTAGGGTATGTGGGTTAATTTAGTTTCTTTACAAAATATGAGTGCCTTAGTGTTTATTAACATTTATTCCAAAGGGAGTTATTTTTCAAGAAGCCAAAAGGGTGTGTGAAGGGTAATAAATCCCTAGCTAGAATCTCCAGAGCCTTGCAGAGGTTTCAACACATGCTAAAAACTTGGGCCCTGGGCTATACTGTGAGAGAAATATTAGGTATACTCTTTGCCTGAATAATGCACAGGGTTAAAGGTCATGATAGAATTTCCACTTCTATAAAATTTCAGAGAGAGGAAAGGTGGGAAAGAGGTCCAATGCAATTAGATTCATTCATAACATGACGGCACCAAGCTAATTACATGAGGTGTTAATAACTGCCCTTGCTGGTGTAACTCAAGGCCTGCACTGCATTTTCATCATTAAAATTCAATCTATAAAAAATTTCATGAATTATTGGAGTCAAGCTGCACAAACCATCTATGTGGGGGGAATCATGGCCTTTAAAACTTGAAATTTGATCTTATATTGCAGCACCCCTCTCAGGCCAATGGCAGTAAAGTCATGGATTTATTTTTTTCCAAGGAATCTATAAAGAAAGAAACGTCAGATACATCAGAGCCATGAGTGTGAGTGTTAATTGGAGACAAAATCTAAAGCCTGCAGCACAACTTGCATTATAGCAGATGGGAAGTCCATACCGTAGTTTTTGAAGCCTGAGTTTCAAACGCATTCTACCTTGGCAATGACAGAGACGGTAATTCGTTGTGTGGTTTACTAGCTAATGTTTAGAGTTTTCATAGTACATTTTGATTGATAAATCAAATGCTAAAAGAAATTGTTGGTGCATTTTCAGAAAATTGACACTAATTATCAAAACAGTAGGCAAAAAGAAGCCAGCTGGATTAACGTTACAGATTTTCTTTCTTTAATTTATTGAACCTTACCCAACAGAATGAGCTCTATCTTATTGCTTAGCTTTGGAACCGAGGTTTAAGACAGCGTTTGGTCCTTTTCGGTCAAATTAATGCTCACATGCATGGCTCTAGTCCATCTGACGTCTTTATAGAGTCCTTGTTTTTGTCGTACTTCCCACTGAATATTACGGTTCTGTGTCATGATTCTATCTTAATTGGTTGCAAAGATATGTTGGTAGCTGAATAGTCCCAACAAACACAATGAATCTCAGTAATGGTTGGCCGGTCCAGGCGGTGGCATTGGGTATTAGCCAGCACAAGGGTTACACCAGAAATGCAGTAACAGTATGATTTTTTTCACCTGGGTTTTGGATATGTTAGAAGAAGCTAAGTGGATACTATCTTAGTCATTTGTATACCTCCAACATGCCATGGCTACCCCAAAATGAGTCTCTGGCCTTCCTTAGCCACCCCATGTCCTGGACATGCTACTAGGGAGATGTAATGTTCTTTCAAGTGCTTTGAATGATAACAGGTTGTCTCTCAGGGAAAAGAGATTCCCAGATGAATTCTCAGATCTTGAGAGAGCCTGTCATCGTCATTATTATGTACTCATGCATGATATTGTAGGGATAGGATCAGTGATTGTCAACACTGTTAAGGACCACAATCAAACATACTCTGATCTAATATAGTAACTTATAATTTTCAAAAACAAAATCACACTTTTCTCACAAATTATTGTAGGAATTATCTGAATTTACTTAATACATAGATTCTGATAAATGACCCAAAGAGATGCTGCTGAGTAAAGATCTTAATAGATTTAAGCTTATTCAAACATAATCATAATGTCTCATTCAATGTGTTTCTTCAATAAGCCTGCATTGATGCTTCAGGTCTATTTTAGAACACGAAGGAGACGCAGATCAGCCATTTTCTAAAGTTTATGTTATTGGGGCCCACGGACTGACCTTGATGTTTCCTTGGAACATTTAACCAACCCCAAGGTGGCTATTATCGTGATGAATATTCGGCACCGCCGACAGCACCATGGCTTATTTATTTACCCAGCGAGAGGGAGCTCACTACCTCGCCGTGACCTCATGCTGTGTCTTCTTCCCTCATTTGTCAACTTGCACCTCCTCTGGTGGCCATGCAGCTCTGGAACAAAATGAGGGGCAGGAACAAAACAAGCAACAGAGTGAGGCAGTTGAAATTTAAACAAACAGATGCAAATAACAGAAAGCTGATGCAGCAAATTCCCTCTGTCAAACTTTATTCTTGTTCATTTTGTCACAGTTTCCAACCAGTGGTGTTTAAGATCACTCTACATGAAAAAAAAACACATGCAAATAATGTTTGGCTGTAGGAAAAAAAACTTGCAATACTTGCACTTGCAATCTGGATGGCTAGGTAATGTATTAACAAGCATGTTTCTATAGAAGGTTGTGGTCCTTTGAAGTGGATAGTCGTGCTATATAGTACCACCATTACATAAAGAATCATTAATGTCTTCATTTCTTCCTGCGACAACAGTTTGTGAGGTGAGATTTGCTGCTGAGTCACTTGTGTCATTGAGACAAACATGGCGATAACCATGCATGTTTATTTGGTGAGTGTCCTTTTAAGTGAATTAGGTACCCACAGATATTTTTTATTTGCTTGACAAGAGAAAACGTTAATATTGTAGATTTACCTTTTTCACCAAATTGTCACTGTTATGGCCAAGACCCCCTGAGTCAAGCCATAACATAAAAGACAACAAAAGTAAGGTGCAAAAAGTAGAGAGTTTATTTAAATAAGCTAAATGTCCGTGTCATGCCTGTGGTGTATGTAAAAAGTGAATATATAGGCATCAGTAACACGGATGTAAAATTAGGAAAACAGCAAATGATGAAAAAACAATGGTGGAACTGTGCCTGGCTGCAAACCAAAAAGAAACACCAACGGCACTCGCAGCAGCCACAGGGTCAAAACAGGCCCTCCTTATATCAGGCCTCTCTCAGGCGTGCCCTATTGCCTGTTGATTGCACCTGGGAGGGAGCGAGAGAGAGAGAGAGAGAGAGAAAGAAAAAAGGGGCACCCGTAACAGTCACCTTCCTGCTGCTCTCAAAACACTCAATACTGACAGCAGCTCCCACGATTGCAAATGTATAAGTGTGGGCTATTCTACTGAGACCAGAGAAGCGACTACAAACAACCGAACCTCAGAATTTCAGCTGATGCCTACAAGCGACCAGGTGTGAAATGTGAAATGTTTACCCTGTGTTTGACTACCAAAAATTGGCAGTTGTCTTTCAAAAGTTGGCTAACATACAATGCACAACTCAATGTGGGCACTGGCCCAACATAATACTAAGTACAGTCAATGTAAACTGGAGCTAGTAAAGGAAAGCGGAACCTACCAGTCCAAAAGGAAAACAGCCAAATCTACATCGTCCCTTTGGCTCATTGACAGTCGCTTTCCCTTTTAACAAGCTTGCCTTCCTGCAAGTGATAACACTGGTTCTTTTTCCTTGCATTTTCTGTTGATGAAGTTTGAGTTTCTGTAGGCCTGTTAATGGTGGTTATTGCTGCTCATTGTAACTACCCAGTTCTTCTTATATTTATTCCAAGCAAACTGCTGTTGCTGTTTCATAAAAATAATGCACAACTTCCTGTGCGGCATACCTGTAGGTGTCTAGAACAGCAAATGTAAAAGCTTTCTTGAACTGCGTATAGGTCGAATCACTATTGTATGGTATCAATCAGCAATAGAGAATAGCAAAACGGACACTTATTTATATAAATAAAGTTTACGATTATTACCTTAAATGTTTTGTTATTGTGTAGCAGTGATAACATGTCGCTATTGACAGTGGTGCTATTTAGAACCTGTAAGTATGGGTGCCATAGAACCGATAACATGATGATTATGAGCTAAAGAAACATTTGTAGTGATATCCATCTCAGGCTGCATTGCTCAATGCATAGTCCTTTCCTATGACCTATTCATAATCATAAAGAAGGAATGTGCAATACTGGTATTATAATTCGAATGTATAGGCCAGAAAATGAGACTGAGATAATAAATCAAATTTTTATAGTTAAAGTATGGGGAAACGGTGCATAATAACCACTCTAGCTTTTAACAATATTACCTTTTTGCTAAGAGAATTAAAATGAATATGTTGCTTCTTCTCTGTGTACATATAGCATTGGGTAGGCTCCTTAAAATTTCTATATGGGGTAAGTTCAGAGATTCACCTCATCCCAGACACATCATTTTAAACTGAACTTATGAGCTCTGCTCTTTCCTACATGTCTTTTTTTTGCCACTGACTTCTGACATTTATGGAACATTATCATCACACACACCAATAAAACCCTTTGGTTTGACCGGCTCAGGCATATTCTTCACCACTCCAAAGACAACCCTAAATCTTATTGCTGTTAGGAAATGTTAGAGTTGGAGTGTGATCCACATGAAAGAAAGAAAGATCTGAGGGATACCATAATCTGGGCTCTAGGGCCTGAACAGAGAGACCCTGAAGACATGCTGGGAATATTAGAGAATGATTGATACACACAGCTGGATAACAGAGGAGAGCAAAGGAATGTTGAAGAGTTTTTATCTTTCTCAATCCCTTTGTCGTATGGTTTATAATCCTCATCATTTTTTCTTCCTCTAAAAACTTATAGAAGTCTGCCAACTGTCTTGCCTAATTCTCATGAAATGCTGCAATATATGCACACATGCCTACCCATTTAAAAACATGCACTCAAACTCAGACATACTTCTCTCTCTCTCTCCTTCTCCCTTTTTCTTTCCCTCTCTCTGTCTTTCTCACTCCCTCCTCTCTCCAATAATTACAACAAATGGAAATTACAATCCAGTTTTATCAAGCTTACATAACGGATATCCCTGCAACTTCATTGCTTTTATAGCTGTGTACCAACCATTGTGTGGATGAAAGTTCTCCTGGCAATTGCCATTTTTAACTGAATAATGTGCTTTAGGTTTAAATGTTTGTGTTGTGAAGCTGCTGTTACGAATTTTTGTTAAAGGTATTTTTACACTCAAAAGGACCTTAATATGCCCTCATTTTTATTTAAATACAATAACTTTATTTTTTATTCATAGCCAATAAGTGATTACTGAATGATTAAAGAGGTAATACTTTAACCACTGACCATTCACATTTTTCCCGAAGGACCCCAAAAGGCCAGGCCTGGCCCTGTTGGCCTTGACTGACCCCAGTAACCTTGAACTGGTCTCCAGTCTCACTAAGGTACACATTCACGATCAATAAGCAATTAGCGATCTTCACTCTGCACACCATGGCCATCAAAACTATTTACAAAGCTAACAATCACTGTCACAAATTGCAATTTTAATTACTGTCAGATAAACCCACCTTCACCCAGGCCAAACTACCAGACTGTTACCATGGTGTAAGGGCAATTGTATTTTGTCTAATGAGAAATGAATATTATTCTATGGGTTTTAGGCTGAGAGGTTCATTATCACATACTGTATGTGTAATTCACGTGAGATAGAGGTGGTATTCATAGACAGACAGACACACAGACTGTGGGAAAGAATAATGAGAGTAATAGTTTTGTGCTATCCACCAGTTGGCCATCCAGAAGACACAGGGTAACAAAGACCTGTGGCGTGAGCTTATAGTAATACTCCCCCTTGTGCTGTAGATATTTTAATAGTATTCACACTAGAATTCAGCTGCAGGTGACATTCTGCTCTTAATTATTCTGGTGCAGTACAGGCTATTTGGTTTGCTAAATCAAAAAGTGTCTGAGCTAAAACCAAGCTCAAATCATCATGCTCCTGCAATGAAGATCCATTATAAGGACCCAGTGCTCTTCCAGGCAGCTCCACAGATGCTGTATGAAGATGTTGTGAAGATGCTGTATGACTACCCAAATTATGGTTCCCCCACCACAACCTAGCTATATGGAATTTTATGTTTAGATTTTAATATGGAGAATGCACAGATTTAATACATTTTTTGCTTAAAGTCAGAAAAGTTGAACATGATGAATAAAAATATTAAAAAAAATGCAATATTGACTTTTTGTGCTTCCAGTGATTTGGATTTGCAACTTTAAAGTAAATTTTGTTTCCATGTATTTCTGTTGGTATTTCTCTTGGAGAGAGAAATATTTAACGAGGTAGTCTCTTTGATGCCAAGGATCTCTTTTTCAAGGGAGACCTGACCAAGAAATCAAGACAAACATAAAAGTTGCAGAAAACAACATACAACAATAAACTCACCATAATTTTGCAGTGAGTTCCATGAAGACAGTACATGAAGGCACTTTTGCCTAATTAAATTCTGACCGGACAGACAGACAGAAAAACAAATCTTGTGACTGTAAATAGTAATTTCCATCAATTATTTTCGGGATATAACAGTACAAAATTATCAGGAAGCAGACCCAGAATAGCCTTATAGATAATAAATGAATGCCAATACCAACAAGTCTATAAGGGCAGACCAGAGCATAAAAGGTATAATGATGAGTGTCTAAGGCACAAAGACATAGGGAGGAGACGTGAATATAAAACATTGCCATAATCAAACATCTGCATTGAAGTGGTGGCAACAGTTTCATTTTACTTGCAAAAGAAAAACACCACTTGTTCCTAAAATAAAACCCCAAATAAAGCTTTAATTAGCTAGCAAGGTGTTGAATACAGTATGTGGCAGACCTCAATTAAAATTCCTAAATTATTGCTAGATTCAACAACCTCAATCTCAATCCCTTTGTCTTCCATGACAAAGTTGGGAAGATTCTTTGGTTTATGACTTTGGTAACATTATACGTTTTGTGTTTTCAGCATTCAGAATACGTTTCAATTGACATAAAGCGGCTTATACAGTGTTAAAAGCAGCATTGAGGTTCTCAATTAAACTTATTCCATTTGCTGATAATTTTTGCAGTCTGTGTAAGTTCCCTCTTGATCATAGTATTCTGAGTATTATGTTTATTCATGTATACAGTAAAATGTACAAATGGGATATCTTTATCTAACATGCAGCCTTGATCAGTCTATGAGCTAACATCTGGAATACTCATAATGGAGTTTCACAATCTGGATCATCTCAAAGACAAGAGGGAGACATTGGGCCTCATTCACGGAAGTTTTCGTAAATTATTTGTAAATTTGTCGTATTTATGTGTGTACGAAAACACCAACGTGGGATTCATGAACCATTCGGGAAACCAGGCGTGTGCCTGTAAACGCCCTGTTCAACACCGTAAAAGGCTGCAGACTGAAGGGTTGTGTGCAAGTAAACCACGGAGGAGAAGAGGGAAAAGAGGAACTTGCCGTAGTCCTAAATGGAAGTGTTGCGCTCGTGTGTACATGAGAAAAAAAAAAACAGCGGAGTTGTCAGAAGCATAAGCAGCGGAGTCACTGATCAAACTAAAGCATGACAAGAAATTATTAACGCTGTCAATGCTGTTTCAGCAGAAACACACACCGTTGCTGAAGTTAAAATAATAAATGGTTCGACATGAAACTAGATTGCAAAAAAGTATGAGGA
>OOFE01035347.1:6307-32328 GCA_900323365.1 Monocentris japonica | reverse complement strand
GCCGCTCTGCACAAAATGGAATAAATGTGACATTAGGGACGCGGGTATCATTACCTTGATGAATTACGGAAGGTATAACGATTATGGAAATTGTCATCGACTGATCATTCGTCTCAATTTATTGCAGCTCAGTGCCACTGTGGCCCAGCAGACTAAAATGTTATCATGTCAATAGTTCTACAGGCTGTTATCAATGCTTGCTTTGCTCTCACAATAGGCAAGCCCTGTAGGTCTGTTGTACGCCATCCATCGCCATTCAGTGCTCAGCAGCAGACACCCTTGATGGTCAAGGGGAACTAATTGGAAAATTGACTGGTCACTGTAACCAGTACTGTCCTTGGGCCTATTGCAAAGCTATGAATGAATGGATCAACGTGATTTCAGCTTGTAAAAGAAGAGTGCAATGGTAGAGGATCATTCTTCCAGAGTCTCGCTGCTGTCAATACTAGATGAAAGCAGCGCTAATAGTTGCAGTGAAGAGCTTATCATGTTTGACATGTTTGACATGTTTGACATCACATGTTTGAGGACGTGATTATATATTAAAAGAATTTCTGGATGATTCGAAATCCTTCAAAAGTTGGATTACATTTCACGTTTTCATCAGCTAATAATATAAATGGCTCAACCCACAGCGTATGGACAAATTAAAAATCAATCACCAAATTACAATGCCAATACACAACTACAAATTACAAAATAAATGATGTTATGGTGATTATGTCTTTGAAAACAGAGCAATTGTGATTTTCCAGCATTCCACTACACACTGAAGTGTTTCCCAAAGAGATCCCTAAAAGATATTGCTCAGTGTTTGCCGTTTACAATACCCGACCACCTCAGGGAGCTTGTTAGCGCTGTGCATGTTTGCAAGCATTATCATTGGACACCTGCAATAAAAAAAGAGAAAGACATTTAGGCCATTTTACTCACGTGACCCGCCGTATTCCCCTTGTAGAGAATATATATGAATATGATTAAACCCTTGACATTCATAATTTGCAGCACAGTGGTGAAATTGGTCAGCCTGTGAGACAATAAATCATAGTTATGTCAACTGTGCTCATTAGACTTCAATTTATCAAAATTGTGCAGGATATGAAGATTTGCAAAGGTCTAGACTCAATGAAAGCCTCTGATAGAAACCCTCTAGAGAGTTTTCTAATCGCTGCAGCAGGAATATGGCCTCGTAATGGAGGACATATCTCTTCATTAGCCCTGTGCTGGAGTACAGTATGGTTCATTCAGGCTATGATAAACATGGCGCTGTTTTGTTACCCTGGCACTTTTAGAACACAAACATTGCCTACATTTAACCAAATCCTCTTGGAGTGAATGTTATTGCTTATTTCACAAAGCCATGCAACTAGGGACAACAGAAAACACTTTTATTTGCAAACTGTAAGGAATCTGATTTGATGCAGCTGCTGTTAAGGTAGAAGCAGGGCTGCAGTACGGACTTGGACTTGTCACACGGTTTGATTGACAGGTGTTCTCTGGGAAGTGCAGTGCAAACCACCAAAATAAAAAAAACAATCTCACAGATTACCACTTGAATGTATATTCATTGTACTTTGAATACTTGTTTGTTAAGTTGTGATTGTGATTTTGATCAGATTCAGCTGCAGGAGCCCCCCCACTACTGTACATTTGTTATAAACAATGAAGGACAAGCCTGAAGGACAGAATGACAGAGATACAGAGTTTGATGTGCAGAATAGTTTTTACTTTTGGACAGACAGCAGCTGTCTTAGTGTGTACCCAAACAGACAATGTTCATAAAGATGGAGACCTCCTCCTAAAATATCCTTTCTGAAGAGAAGAAAAAACACTTATACGTCTTCAAACCAGGAAACCACCATCTTTATACATCTGACCCGTTAAGTATAAACCAATGAAGTACTGTGGAAAGGAAAAAGGATTGGTTGCATAACTGTCAAACTCTCAATCTTTCCTGGATACTATATATTTTCAGAAGCAAACAACTCACATCACCAGAGTTAAAGGCTTTTCTTTTCATGCCTTTCCATACAGCTATGTACACACTGTGATTCTGCTATTTCTACTTACTTTTAAGTGGCGTCGTGAAAGATTGATTGCAGAGCACTGCAACTAAATTGCCCTAAGACATGAAGGATGCAGGAAGAAAAACGGCATGCACAAACACATTGAATGTCAGAAATGTAGACGACTGAACCGCCATGGAATATGTCACAAGTATTGGAGTTATTCATAATTGATAATAGATCACCCCTCAGACCATGTTATGAGGCAAAGTGTGCAAGTACATCTCTACATCACAAAATGGGTCATTTTTCTATCTGCACACTGTAATGTACAGTAGGTGTTATTTATTAGATAAGCTGAGGTGACAAAGCATAACTTTTTATTTTTTTAAATGTTTCTTCATCAGTAAATCATTGCAGTGAAAAGAAATGTTTGCATCTTCAAAGAGTCAAGCTTTGAGGACTATAGATATACTATATATAGATATACTACTAGATAACCTTATTTTCAGGTGATGGTGCATTTTTTTTATTATGTGCTTTGAATGGGTTTAATTTGCTCCCAATTTTACTCTAAAGACCATGTAAATCTTCAGTTCAAATAAAATAAAAAATAAGAAATAAATTTCCAACTCACTCCATTTCTTTCATCACTCAACCTTTAGGTTTTTAGGAGTTGTGGTTTACCTTCAACTTCAACTTCAACTTCAAAACTATGGACTATTTTATCTTTATTGAAACGAGAAAGAAGAGTAATTCAACATCAAAATGGTTATTTTGTGATCCAAACGTCTAAGATTGCAATTGCAATCATAAAAAGAGATTTTCTAGCAACATAAAATGAATAATAATTAAATTTTCAAGGTAATCTCAAAATATTGTTAAATAAGATAATGCTAAAATTATTGTTATTTTTTTTCTGGTTTGTGGTTTCTTTGCCTTTCTAGCGCCGAGGTTCCAAGTGGGCGGGGCTACAGTGGCCTACCAGAACCAATAGAAATCTTTGGAAAATGGCCTCAGATTAAAATCAAGCCCCCTCCCACTTCGCTAGTGTCCTCTGAGATTTGAAAGCCTGGCAGAAAGGCATCAAACTCCATCTCGCTGTAGGTGGCTGTGAAAGGCTTTCGTCAACTGAATAAATTTGAGATCACTTTGCAAGCACTAACGGTTACTTTTTTTTGTTAGAAATACTGGCTCCATCATGCCATTGTAATTACAATTGTTGATATTGGCTGTTGCACTCTGTTATTTGGTTATTAAATTTCTGTTTTTTTTTCCCTTAGAGGAAGAAAAAAAAAGTTACCTCCATGAAATCCTCTACTGTATAACCAAGGGTGAAAGCTGTTTTGTCCCCTTGGAAGGGATTCATTTCCACATGAAAAGAGAAGTTCAGTCCAATCCCTTTATACACGTCCGTTTAGTTGGCCGAATACAATACCAGGCTAACACAAGGAAATAGCCTTTACAGTGTGGATATAATACACTGTATATATACAGAGTGCATAGCCATTGTTACTATTGCTCTTTAACAGACATCGGACAAGACAAGACACAGTTTTGAACACAGCATCCGCCTAGCTAGCTGACCCACGGGGACAAATTCCCACATACATAGGAGTGAGAGTAAGGGAGTGAATGCATAATTTGTCAGTGTTGCGTTTTTCCAATGTCCACAGCTCTCTGTCCCTCTGGTGTGGCCCATCTGTTTTCTCTGGTGATGCTGTACATCTGTAAAACATACAGAGCTGAAGAGAGATATGGGCTTTTATTCTTTAATGCATGCTACGCTCTGGGGCTTCAGTGCTGAAGTTTCTGGTTCACGTTTTGTGTATTCAAGCAGTCCCCCTGCAAGCAATAGGTAACCTGGGAAGCAAAGGCAGCAAATAATAGGGTAGTATGTTACTGCACTTCATTTTTAGTTACTATTCTTGACTTCAATCTTCGAGTCTATAAAAGGTGCACCACAGGATGTATGGAACAGACATTGGCGTTCACACTGATAAAAAAAATGTTTCCTGGTTATTTAGAAACTCTATAATCAATCTTTAACTTGCTTGTGGGCCACGAGTTTGGCATGAACAAATTGAATTCTTACATTCCTGTTGAATTTATATTCTCTTACATTTGGTGTTTTTGCAGTTTTCCTCTCATAAAAGACAGTTGCAGTTGTTTAATTCATTTAAGGGTAGAGATCACACTCTTTGCTTAGTGCTTAGTCTTTGAATTTGAATGTTGAAGTGCCTGGCCTCCAATAGAGGGCACAGTAGACTGTATGGACACGCACGCTGAACGCACATGGAGAAACTAGACCCTTGTACAAGGTTTCACAAAAAACCAAAGACAAGGTGTAGTAATAGAGCACCTTCATGAAGCAGAATGTGCTGTTTTGTTTGGTTCAAATAAGTGAAGGACTGTAAATCTTTCATTTAACTGTGGTGTGCCAAACTTAGAAGAGCCTTCATATGGGCGAAATGTGTGAATATGTTGCTAAGTAACTAACGTTCACATACAGTCTCTCTCGAAAGCCCTCAAGAATATTACAGAAGAGGGAAAAAAGTAGTTTGACTTGAAGTAGAGGAAAGGGGGTGGAAGTAGAGGGGGTACTGGCTTCAACAGCCCTTATAAGAATTCCTCTCCTTTTTCATGTCCTTTCTTTCTTTCCTCTCTTTTTTGCATGTCCTTGACTGAAGATTGAATGGCAGAGTTGGAGATAGATTGTTGGGCAGTTGCCTTTCATGCAGATAATGCCATTTGATGGAGGGAAGTTTTTGATGTGCTGTGGATATAATAGATGAATCAAGAATCAGAGGCCAGGGCTGGTTTTGCTGAAGAAAAGCTGTCCTCAGTGATAACTTCATCGCTGCATGTGGTCGGATGTAGGGGAAATTCAGGAAAGGGATTAGAAAAAACTGCCCAGTCAGAGCTGCAGCAGTTGCCCCCCCATTGAGCCATGGGCCTGCAGACCATAGCGTAATGGTCTCTGATCTAGCATTGGTATTGTTAGTCTTTCTCTCTTCTCTCTCTCTCAGAACCAAAATGCCCCAGACTCCAGATGCCTTTCTAGTGGGATTAGTTAACTGTTGCTTTTGTAATTAATGAAACTCTGCTTTCCTTGGTCAGTCCTTCAAATGCTATGATTATAAGCCTATCCGATCGGGGGTTCATATGTGTTCTTCAATCACAAAGCTAATTCAAAGTAAATGTGATTTTGGTTTAACTCGGAGTGGAAAATGGCTGGAGGCTGCAACCGGAGCTCATCAAGATGGAGTTTTCACACTTTTTCAGAAATACTTTATTGACTTTCTATTTATTTACTGTCCATGAAATCATGGCCTAAAGGCATATCAAGTCAAATTGGGGTAATCAGCACACAAAGCAAGACCATGTAGTGCATAAAAAGGTCAAACAGATGGGAACAAAATCTTCGATCGAACGATCAATAAGAACTATGATGATAGTGATATTGTTTCATGGTGTGGTTTAATAACACTCAAAATGGCCGTAGGTTTTTCTTTTAATCTGAACACTAAGTCATTTACAGTATTTGTTTCACGATGCAACTTTTCTGTGAAAAATAACACATGCATTTGCAAGAGTCTGCTCTTTCTTTATTTTGTGATGTGACAAAAGTGAACGGCAGATTTGTAACTTGGCCAATTACATGGCACCGGATGCTACCATAGGTAGGCTTAATGAACAGCAGCCCCATACAAAAGAGAAGACAGTGAATGCGGAGGGACAGTAGGCTGACAGGCTGGGATGTAGTGGAGGGGAAACCCACCTCAGCTCGGTTTGCCCACCTTAAATTTACGAAATAGAATTCATCCTATAAACTTTAAATTTATAGTATATATCATAATAAGTGGTATTAAAATGACCTTAGTTGTAAGAGGATAGGGTCTTTTAAGAAAAAGAAAAAAAAAGCTTTTCTGATAATGTAACTGGTTTCTGTTTATAGTGGTGGTTTGGAGGTTTGCCTTGAGGTGATCACCGACTGGGTCCTAGCTAGTTTACCCACCTTTGTTATTAACCACTCCATCAGTGCTGATATGCAGACCAGAAGCGGTGCTGAGGAAAAGGACTAGATGCGCATTATATCAGCTGACAAGTGCAGACCGGACAAAAGAGCAGCTGAGCGGCTCGTGAGTCTCGTCCAGCATCCTTACTGAATGTCCACCGGACATTCTGACTTTGTGCCGTCTTAGATTGCGTTGCTGCAGGACAAACAACTGTGTTACCCTTTGAAAGGGACGACGGGATTGTTGGAGGCGACCGACACGATTGGAAGATTTCCTAACAGCACACAGTTTCACACTCGTCCGTGAAGCAGCAGCTCTCTGCTCCCTGACAACACAGCACGACAACCCCACGCCAGGCTGGTACCCCAGGTCGTGTGCTGTTGGTTTCAAGGTGTAACCCGGGCGAAAGGTTTCTGCGTAGAAACTGCATAGGTTTTAGGGAAGAATTTCAATCGTGCCACATTGCACACACGCGAGTTTTTTTTGTTTCGTGATAGGACACCGCGACGCACTCCGCTCGCTGCTGCGTGCAAGTTTGGACGGAGCGCACCGCTGGAAGTTTATGAGCCGCTACCTCGGACAGCAGAGGCTCGGATCCATGCAGGTAAGATGAGAAGTGTGTGTTGTGTTAACCTCATATAAGCCGTGGCTGTATTTTGAATGTCACCCGCGTAATTTAAACGAACACTAGGTTCGGTCTTCTTGTTTCCACAGTCTTGTGTGGTTTTGAGATGTGGAAACAGCCTGCCGGGCTCACCGCCCCTCTCCTCTCCTGTAGCTCGCTGAAATAAATTAGCCCCTACTTTGATATATACCTTGTGGATTTTAGCAGAAATACTGCCTAAGTGAAGGCAGCCGTTGAGTACAGTGTAGTGTTCCTGAGCAATTGAAGTGTTCATTTCCAAAAAGCTGTGTACCCAATTTAGGGCATAAATGATTACATTTAAGTTCAACATTCAGTATCTCTAACACACTGAAGATCCAGTCTCTGAAGGTGTTATTTTGTCAAGCACTATGCTTTTTTACTATACTATGTTTACTATAATTTGTGTTAATTTTGTGCGATCAAACATTTTCCAAGTGCAACTTCTTTCAAATGGAGGATATGTCATGTTGAAGGAAATTGGCATATGACACTTATAAATCTCATTGCCTTGTTTTCCCCAAGCTACATTCAACTCCATTCCTCTCAGTGAAGACAATAAGAAAATAATCTCCCTCTCAGTCTCTATCACTTCTCACCCCAGGTTCCTCCTCTAGACCTCTGACCAAAAGCCTCCTCCGGGGACATTGTGGGATGGCTTAGGTCCAATCAGTTAATTCATCTGAACATAAAATGAAATATAAAAGGCTGAGAGCCTCAGTAGGACGTAAATCAAACTCCCTTATGCCTTATAGATGTAACTCGCTCAATCCGCCACCAGCTAATAATTCAAGTGCCGATGGGGTCACATACACCCTTTATGCTAAATTATACCAAATCCATGGTTTCAGCCTCAGGTGCAGGAGGTGAGGGAACTACATCAGAGTCTCTGAATGAACGTGCAAGAGGCCTCTTGGTACAAGGACCGACACGTACCTGCAGAAGCCGCAACTTTTAAGAGAAAGGGGCGGTTGCCTGACAACTGGCAGATGAATGAATGCAAAGTGTAATTTCATACATTCCATGGTTTTTTCAGAAGAGCCATAATTTCAGGAGCATCATAAAGTGCTCCTAATTAATCCAGATGTTTTGGACTGCAGCTCGCTTCATTTCCTGCATTTGTAGTCTCCGGGCTGCATAACGTGTGTTGGCATAAGTCAGAGAGAATTGTTGATCTGATTCTGCTGTTGCATGGTTATATGCAGTCTGCAAACACTCGTCTGAATCCACATGACAGCCCAGAGGGATAAGTATACATATCTCTCTCGCTAAATTGATTTATAGCTATTGTCCTGAGTACTGCTGAGGAACTGAAGCAGTTGAGGCCATTTTCATATCTATATATATTCCTCCTTTGACGCTGTCTGGAATAGTAAAATAATAAACATTTTTGATGCTATGGGTGGTAAATTATGCTAGCTCAAGGGCATGATGCCACATAACATTTATTGCAGGTACTTCAAGAAAACTGATTAGGTAGCTCATTCATGGAAAAAAAAGGCTGGAGTTTTGTTGGGTGTGAAGTAGGCGGTGTATTCCTCCTTGCTTTGAAGTGATCAATATTCTCATAATCTTTCTCCTTTGCCTGTGCGGTGGGCTGCATGAAATAATGGTTACTAGAACAACATATTGTTTTCACTGTGCTGTCCTGGTAGGGCATTCAAATGCTATCGGGTGATGTTGAGCATGTGGTGTAACTAGCATTATCTTCTTTTCCAAGATATGTTTCAATAATAATTGAAATTAAATTTCCAGACATCACTTGACTGTCGTGAGTAGTGGATGAGTCATTTTGATGAGAGACTATCATCAAACAACACATACAATAGCTATTTATAATCTGAGGCACTTTTGTTAAGTATTTTGTTCTTGTGACTGCTACAGATACCTGGTAAAAAAAATCAGACAAGTTCATTGTTTTTAAATACACACCTAGAGAGAGAGAGACTACAATCAGCGCAGCAGTGAACATCAGGCTGTCAACATCTTTTATACTGCTGTTCAGTGAAAAGCAATAACCTAGTTGTATGGTATATATGCCATAGTGTATCAGAGTGCTACACTCACATACAGTACTGAGACATTAAGGCTTGCTGCAGTGAACCCTTATTGAGGCTTTAGCCTAATGCCTGCGCTTCAAACTTTATTGCTCTTTAATCCCCCTAATCAAAGCAGGTGACTGTATTTTCTGATACTGTGGAGAACAGGAAATTCTCAAGGCGAGTTGAAGCTTAAAATCATCTCATTAATTCTGGAACGTCAGAAGAACTGTGTACACAACTCCATGCTGTGTGTTCCCATCCTTAAGTAATTTCCCCTTAATAGTCTGTTTGAGGGGCACAGCTTCCCATAGGGATGAAGCTAGTTCGGATACTTGTCCTAACCAGTTTTATAGATTGGCTAAGGCGAATCAAGTTGCCTCTCCTCCCTTTACCCCTGTCTGCTCCTGCAGCTCCTACAGGGTCCTGGTCAGTAGGCGCAGAATCCTACTCCCAGTGTTTCACCCTTTTACTCGTGGATGCCGACAGTGGCTCAATAGGTGACAATAGTCAGGCAGGGAGTGTGTTAATAGTAACAGATTAGAGGGCAGCAATTATGTAGAGTAAATATGACATGGGACTGATCCACTGAGCCCAGGGAACTGTGGGTAGTTTGTCAGGCTGCATTAACCTTCACATGTTTGCTTTGAAGTGTTGAAACAGGCGACTCGGCCATGCTGTTTGCCATATCAAATGCGATCATTCGTAAGGGCTGCTGCACTCTGTCACCTATTTTCTCTCTCAGTATGTTTTCGTTTTCCCTTGTGAGGATAGGCAGACATCATGATATATAGTTTGCATGAAAGTGAAGCTGTTTCAGATCATGAAGTGGGCATTTGAAGGAAACGTCAGTGACTTAAAGGGCTTTACGAGGTGGTACTTGAAACCTCCATCACTGGACAGACTGACATACTGTATTTGTTTGATGGATTGGTCTTTAATGACATAAGTGAAATGTGTAGTTTAATGAGCTAGAGGACTATTTGGAATTGGCACACTGATATGTCACTTGCAGCAAAGTTTACTCTTTGGCAAAAGTTTCCTGCAACCTGCCAAATTATTGCTGAAAGTCACCCTAGGATTTGGGGGGATTGCATGCTCTTGAAATGTGCTTAGGGTAGGGATATTTAGTGACAGCACTTGATGCATTACCACTGTGGTCCTTAACTACATTGTATGCTGCACAAGTCGAAAAAAACACGATAAAAACACTATGGTAAGGATACTAGTTGCGTCTGCACTGTATGAGCCTTATTGCTGTGTGTGTTTTTGCAGCCACCATTGTCTTGTTTTAAATTAAACAGTACATGAAAAAGATTTGAACATTTTAAGTTTCTAGGTCATAAATATGTTTTATTGATTTCAAATATGGAGGCCTCAATGAGCTTGACAGTATTGATGCCAAAGGAAATAAGGGGAATTGTGTGTCAATTGCATTCATGCGGTATTTTACAGTCGTGTCTGTTCAATATGATGTGGTACCAGCCATTGCATTTTGATTGGAGAGGCAACCATGCAGGGCTCTCAGGAGAGTTGCTGCTGTATCCATCGCATGGCTATTGTAGACCCGCTGCATGACCTAATGTGTTGTGCATCACAGAAATTGATTCCTGCGTCTCACTGCGTGCATATGTGCGAATGTTGTTGGTGCATGTATGCGTGTGGATGTTCATGGACACATTTGCTTGAGAAGCAGCCCAGCAATTGTTTGTGATGAAATGGAAGATATGTATGGCTTACCTAAAAGCATGAAAAGCTAAGCTACAAGCATGGCAGCTTTGTTTTGTTTTTACTATTTACTGATGTTCTGCCCATGCAGCCTGAGGTGAAAGCCACCTGCGATTATCCACAGGATGGTGTCCTGCTCTACAGATTAACATTTATGGCTCAGCATGCACTGGTGGGCTTTTTGGGTCAAGACCAAGTAGCAAGATTGAGGAGTGGGCCTGACTTTGTAACAGTACAACTCTCCCTGTGTGTTTCAGGCTATATGCCTGGTAGAGAAAGCCAAACAGCAATGTGTCATACGGAGAAGCAAATAGAAATGTGCAATGTTTGTACCTATTTGTTAAATATAGACGTCGTATTAAAAGTCAGCCGTCCTTAGGTATCAAAACGACATAGCACAGACATTTGCACAAAGACTTTCTGTCAGGAACTATTGCACATAAACAGATTTGCTTAATTGCAATTGACGTTTGCATTAGTCCTCATTATGTATCATTACGTATCCACTGACTCACATTAAAATAATGATGAAATAAAAGTTTTTATTTTTGACCTGTAAAAACAAACATTTCCCTTTGTTTTTTGTGATGCCGTTGACATAACTAGTCAAATTCTAAGCATAGTTTTTTTTTTTTGGCTATTTCACTATGCTTACACAAAGCAATATTAGTCCTGGAGGACCTTTCTCAGAATAGCTGCAAGCTGCCAAGGGCCTCAGGTCAGGCCTTTTGTGGCCCTTGGACAGCCCAGTGGGAAGTTGGGCGTCAGCTATGCTTGTCGATGGAGCTGCTTGACGGCCTCAATAATTCAGTTGACGCGACCTCTGTGATGCTGAAAGCTGCAGGTCTGGCGGGTGACGAAGAGCGATGATGGGGACAGGGCAGAGGCGCTGGTTCATGTGGGATCTCAGTCAGCATCACTTCCTCCATCTTTTTATTGTCAGCAGGGTGAAGAAGAGAAAATATTGAATATCAGACCATTGAGGTGTGTAACACTGGGGCCTCCGAGTCAGTGTAATGGTATACAGGTCATCAATCGTTGACTTTCAGTAGAGAGTGGTGTGCTTTCAGGAGACTCTCAGAGTTTCAGCCCTGGAAGTTAAGAAACCAGCGCGATGTTGGTGAATTTTCAGATTGATGTTTCTTTAATAAGGCATGCAGTCTCTCAGTATTCTGATAGTGTGAGTGTGCCATCATGACCTATATACCCCTGCTTAAAACGCTGACAGCCAGAGAATAAAACCCTCCGGTTCTTATGTATTGTGTGGTTGATGTGGCACCATCATGCCTTAAAGAGAAAATACATTCATTTTATCATACTTTGCATGTATTATTCTCTGCACTCACTTATCAAGTGTAAAAATTGCAAGCGTTTGTCTTGCCTCTAATTTCATATTAGTCAAGTGCATGTTTTGATTCCCCCTGTAACAATCAAACATAGATGCGCAACAGTAGGCCAAAGTCTTTATTTGGTCAGACTGGAACCTTTTTCAGCTGTCAACAGCAACACTGGACTGTTGCATTCCCATCGCAGTATCCTCCATTCAAGCTTCCTCTCCTGTCATTCAGTTGTCTGCAACCATTATATGATTGCTGTATATATTCCATATGTCTGACATCCAATTTCAACACTTTCTCTCTGCATTTGAATATGTGTCGATACATATACATACAAGTACAAGTACATATACTTACAAGTATATGTATATGTATATTTCACTCTCAAAGAGTGCTCTGTTGATCAACTATGGCACTACCGTAATGTCTCTTGGTTAAAATGTCCAGATTTGACCATTAAGCAAGACTGATGCTTGATTGACATTTTGCACATAGAAAAGGTACCACTGTCGATCAAAACAACTAAGATACCTACATATAAATATATATATTGTGTTTTTTGTTTTCACAGCAGGATCATTGGAGGTCACAAACCCATTTTCTTTTGTTTACAAGATATGTTGCAGACAGATATGATTTGAATTTCATTCTTTCAATCTTCCTCTGTGGTGCTCTGATTGCTCTGTAGCTTCATTACAATGCTGCTGCAGCATCACCGCAATTTAATTTATTTCCGTAACGATGGGTCGATCATGGATTTGTCTATGAATTGCCACAGGTCTGTAGAGTTGGATTTTATTTTTGCACACCATGGAGTCAATTCATTATGAGTAAGTACATTCGATGACAATTGTTTACACCATCTTGCAAGATTCTTGATTAAGTGAATGTAAGGCTGAGGCCTCGGTGTGATCACCACTTCCTTAGATACCTTATGTGAAATAACAGTGCAGTGATACCAATTTGAGAGAACGGCAAACTGCAGGACATTGAATTAAGACAATCTGCTGTAATTGGGTGTGTGATATGGAAGGGAGTGCTTATTGTGATAAGAGCTGGGTTCATTACTGTACAGGTAGCCTTGGATACGGATAAATGTTGGAGCCTATAAGGATGGAGGCACTGAATAACATGCTATTACCATTTCAGATAGAGAGAGATACGGCAGAAGAAACCAACATTATAAGATTCTGCTTTTTTGTATTCAAGAGTCCACACCTAGCAATTACATTTTAAAAAGTGAATTTGGCTGTGCTTGCGTTTTTTCTCACTAAAGATTCAATGAATATATAACTCCTACTACTGTCACTGGTGAAGGGTTATTTGGGGGATTTGTAAACATCCCTGCTCAGCTTATTATGTTGTTTCCTGGCGCTGGCAGATGTCTTTTTTATTATTTAATTCACACAGACAAAATAGCAAACAACTGAAATGGTTCGGATTAGATGTTGACCACTATGATTTACCAGTGACAGATAACAATAGTTAAAAAAAACGTTTGGGTGATTGATCTTCATAGCATTGTTTTGTTTGTTTTCTAAATTTGCTGAAACAATGATGGTTGAATCTTCAAGCTCACGTTGTGCATTAAATATAACTCTAATCTGAAGTAGCTGTATTAGACATCTGCATCACTTTGCTCCGTGTGTATGTATTCTGCATCATACACTGAGACAAGAGACTTAACATGAAGCAAGATTTCATCATCCTCCCTGAGAGTCTCACTGAGTCTAGTCAGTTCATTCGTCACTAGGACTGGTAAGGATATAGCTGCCGTTAATTACTGGTAAAAGCTGTCATTGTGTTGCTTGCTCCCTTTCTCTCCCTCTCTTTATCGTATCCAGGGAAATTATTATATATATATATATATATATATATATGTATCTGTGTATGTGATCTGTAAAGAAAATTTACAAATTATAGTAATCTACAAAAAATGTTGTCTCAACATTCAATCCATATTAAAGGGGTCTTATAAATCAATTAAACAACACCAAAAAACTTGAATTACTTTAATTATTTGTTTGGATCCCCTTAAACTTCACGTATACGTATACAAACACCAAATAAACAAGGACATTGATAGTCTGTACCGCGATCTACGTACATCGAGGTAACAGGCCTATGCTCCATGCTTGAGCAGGGGGTTTAGGCGTTGAGCCTTGATAAAGAACGAACACAATCTGGTTCAGATGGCATCCAGAATTCACAGAGGCTGGGCAACGTGCTGCAGACAAACACTTCTGTGTCTCCAAAATCACTGGTGTCAGGGGGAAACAGGCAGCATCTGATGGAACACTGCCCTGGTTCCTCCTCTCCCCTTCTCACAGCGCCGGGAGGCAAGAAAAAAGAACTGAGGAGAAACTGAAAGAGGAGAGGGAGAGAGGAGCGGCAAGGAGGAAAGGGAGAGACTCGATGAGATGAATTATGCAAAGCTGTCAGGGCCGGCTATTGTTGGAGGTGCTTGCTGTGTTAAAGGGAGCCGGCCCTGATTTCCACCAGCTCTATCAACCACTTTCACCACTCCCCAGGGCTGAGAGCCGTCTGATCTCTGCGCCGGCAAATAGCCAACAACAAGGTGAGGAGGGGGAGCGGGCCGGGCCACACGGTGACAGGTGGATTGTCTTGGAGGGACACGCCAGCCACGGCGAGCATGTTCTTTATTACCGTTATTTGCAGAGGTCACCGACGGGGAGATCAGTTGATATGTAGAGGAGCCCCACGGAAATATAATTACTAAACAAAGGCTTGGTGAAGAGTTGCTATTTCAGCATTCTGGTCAATGGTGGCAAAATGCTTAGTGTGCTGATGTCAGGAACGTGGATCAGTTTAAGCTTGTTTGTTTATTTATTTAGTTCATTTTTTTTTGGTTTATTGGTTCCAGGACATCTTAGAAATCTAAATCCCAGGCTTGAAGCATCAAAAAAAAATCATCTCATCTCATCTTTGATTAATGAGATATTTCAGAAATGAAATGAATAAATCTTACTTAGATCCTTGAAATCCCTCCAACTGCCCTGAAGAGCAGGAATAAAGTCCAGTATGAATTGACTTGGACACATTTCTTCACACCATATTATACAGATGGTTTATGGCTTATGCTTCAAAGAAGTGCAGAGGTGTAGGACAGTGCCAAGCGTCGGGGGTACTGTACTAACTGGCATGGGAGTCGTTGGTGCTTGTGGAGAGCTGCGCTACGTAGATCATGAACTGTCTTTTTCCTGCCTCACTGGCCTGCCAATGGACCCCTGTGTGACACTAATTTTGCAGTGTCGACTCTTCCTCTGAGTGGTCATGGGTGACTGACTGTCCGGATTCACTCGCATGATCAAAGGTAACGGAGAATGTAGAAGTGACTGACACCAAAATACAAACATAGGAACGTGAATAGACTTTAAAAATTCTTCCAAATAAAATAAACACATTTGAGGTTGCTGTGCCTCCATCTCTCTTACAGGCTGGTATGTAGAAACTCATAAATCTCAGTAGGGTGAATTGAAGCGAGATGTGGTCTTACTCATACTTTAAACTTTCTCAACTCAAATCATGGAAAAACACACTAGAATTCCCTCAAGAGCCTCGAAGACGTTTGTATAATGTATACTTCCGCGAGTGGCTCTCTTGTATCCTCATAGTGTCCCCGTGTGCTATGCCTATCTACAAGCCGGACATTTTGATGAGCTGTGAAAACAATGGTGTTGGGGCCTTTGGGTTCTCAGAGGTGTTTATACAGGAACATGCCCGGTCATTCACCTTGCTTTGAGAGAATCTGGCTCCCACAACAGTTCCCTGTTCCAGACCCTTGACGGCTTATAGCTGATTAGGACACAAATCTAATTCCCCCTGTAGTGAAGGCGAGTGGCTCAGCGGACAAGACTTGCAGCGTTAACCATTATCAGAGCGTGAATCTCTTTACAGGTCTATAAAGAAGAAGGGATCGTAATCAGGGAGGCTTCTGGGCGTGTCTGCTTGCACTCATCCCATACATTAACCTGTCAATCTGGAAGGGTGTTTACAATTTGCTGAAAGTGATGGCATGTGAGAGAGATTTTTTTTATGTCCTTTTGGCATCGTAAAATAAGCCTGCGTGTTAGGGTGTGCAGTTGTGTTGGGAGTTGAGTGTCAGGGTTACAGGCGAGTGTGCCACTGATTGCATCTCAAACCATCAGGGAACAGAATGATATCCAGCAATTCTGAGATTAAAAAAAAGAAACAAACCCTTGAAGAGGCCCAGAAACAGCACACAATTTTCATTACCCCTGCATCCTCTAGTGCACCCTCTACTACTGCTGTTTTTTGGGAAGTCTCTTCGGGGGCCTGTGCTGCCTTACAGTATGCTATTCTGGCTTCATTGGAAGGTTTTGATGCTTGATGTGAAGCGAAGTAGATCTCATTTGGGGAAAGAAGGAGTCTGATACTCTAGTCTTACAGCTCAGCCAAGAGAGAAATGAAAATGTGGTGCATGTGTGTGTGTCAGGAGGCAGTGGAAAATGGCTGGTAATAAACACTTGAGCGACACACCAGGGCTCCCTTCCACATTCCACCCGAGGGTTTTTGTGGATTAGTCACATTCTCACTTCATCCCCCTTGTCCATAGAAATGCCCCCACCATTGAGAGTGTATCCTTTGAATTTTCAACATTTTAAGGATTTAAGGATTGTTCATAAAATTCACTAATATCCAACGTCCATGCACAGAGACAGCTCATCCACATTTTGCCTAATGCAATACTAGTTCAGTCCATTCAGAGACTGGGTCGGGAGTCATACTTGGGCCGAGTCAGAAATTAACTTTTTGGCTCACCTGCCAAGGGCTGGTAAACTAAAAACTAACTCTAACCTGCCAAGAATAATTTTCCTGGCCAAAATTATTAATGCATTTTTCACAGAAAAACTATCCACTGTCAATTATGTTTTGCGTATAGAATCAGGAACTGGGTTACCTTGCTTTCGCAGATACAATGGGCCAAATCTATACTTCATCATGAAGTACAACAGAATTCAGATAACAAGAGTGCATTATGTTATGCTATCATCTCAAAAAGTTACCGGCCAGTGTGGTGAGTCCTTGCAATTTAAAAGGTTAAATGGTTAATAGCTCAAAAATAAGGTTCATTTCACTCAAGTGAGCCTCCGCATTTCGCTCAATATAGCCTCCACATAAATCCGTGAAATCAGCTGCATTCTGGAGAAAATATTCTCTTGAAGATGTGTCTCTGGAGTTTGAAGTTTGAAAACCAACATAGCTAAACTTAGCCTTGAAGGATGAAACAAGGGATATGGGGAGATGAACTCCTTCTAAGGGGGAACTCATGCATGTTAAGAGTTTGCGGGTAAGGTTTCAGGGGTGTGGTGGGGGGTAGGGCAGTGAGAAGGGGATAAGTGTGAGCTTTTGAAGATGAAGCAGATGGATTAGTGTTATCTGAGCGTCTTGTTTCCTTTCCTCTCTCTCTCTCTCTCCAGGTAGAGTGGGAAGGCTAAGTGGAACGACGACCTGGCCAACAGACTGATAGAGGTTTAAGTGTTTAGGGAATCGTTACAGGACGAGAATCATAACCAGAGGAGGAGGCAGAGAAGGAGAAAGAGTGAAATAATCCAGCAGCGAGTGTCTCAGGAGAGCGAAGGAGGGGGGAGGGGGTGGGTACCCAGCATGCAGGCAGCATGGAACAGGTGAAGGAGCAGCGGCCTTTCTGCTCGCTGTCCAAGAGCCAGAGAGACAGAGAGAGAGACCGCGAGAGAGAGAGGGAACGGGAGCGTCGTTACACCGCCTCCTCGGCCGACCGGGAGGAGGGAGCCTGCCGAGTGCCCACTCAGAAATCCTACAGTTCCAGCGAGACGCTCCAGGCCTTCGACCATGACCCTTCACGCATGCTTTTCGGAGGCAGAGTCAAGGAGATGGTCCACCAGGAGAGTCCGGAGTACAGCAGGCCAAGTCAGTAAGACCAGATGTTCAAGTCGTTTCTATCTAGGATCATTTTTATTTATTCCAGTTCGGTAGAATTTTATCATTGTTAGATGCAACTCCAACTCCTGAACGGGTTAGGTATTAAAGCCAGCATGGTCACATACCAAGGTTAAAGCCTGTATTATTAAGACCTACATCATTTGAGGGAATGAGCTTGAGGATCTTGTCTGCACAAAAGTACAGAAGGCCAGTTAAATCGAAGAAACAAAATCCATGTTCCCACTGATTTCTGACTCCCTACAGCTGTTTTCCAAACTTGAGAGGAAAAGTTGAACATAAAACTTCAAGATGCCAATTTGTTTGACATTAGTAAATAGAACAAACAACAAACATCCACATTCATTTACTAATGAGATTGCAATTTGTTAGACATTAGTAAATGAACATGGATGCAGGGATTTTGTTGATTGTTGTGTTGAGTTTTATCTTCCACTTTGAAAAGATAAAACTTGTCAATTTGTTAAACAATAGTAAATAGAACAAACAACAAAATCCCTACATCCACGTTCATTGACCAGTTTCTAACAAATTGGCATCTTACAGTTTTATCTTTCCAAACTTTCAGAGGAAAAGGTTAACCGGGGTGTAAAACAGTGAGAACTCTGACATTATAAAATCATACTTTGTTGTGTGTTAAAATAATAACCAAAAATTGTTCAGTAAATAACCTCCCCTTTTAATTGGCTGTTAAAACCTGCTCTAATTTCTGTAATTAAAAAGTTTGAGCAGTTTATTCAGTTTTATGGCACTCTCTTGGCTCATAAAATTGCAATTAGAAAATCTATCCATAACTTCCATAGATTTTTTGGCTGCTAATTGGTGCCCACTTTAGAATTAATAGGATTATGATGAAACTGTGGGAAGAATGGTAGTTTTCTTCATTTCCTTTTAAAATTGGGGCATTTAATCTAAACAAGCATGTTTTATATCATTGCATTAAATGTCAAATTTTATTTTACTGATCTGTTTGTTGAAGAGCATAGAGTATATTTTGCTGTTATGTATAGATATTTGATATTTGCTCATCATGCTGTTTTTTTTAACTGGCGAGAAGTGATAATTACTACATCTAATGATCTTATCAAAACAGTTTTGAATTAAATATTAGAACATTTTTAATCTTTTTTTTTCCTTAACATTTTCAGACGCGGTGCTTGGTATAGAGAGTGATGGTTAACTTTAACAGTACTGGAAACACAGTTGCCCTTGCCCTTGGTTCGGAGGTTTTCAGCATCATTTCAGTTGAAAGGGAATAGTAAAGAAATCTACTTGACTTGAGACAAATATTAATATATATAGCATCATCTTTGACATTCTGTAACATTTTAAGTTAAGTGTTTACAGGTCTGACCTTGAAAATCTTGAAAATTATTGAAGATTAGTAGCATTGTAGTAACATTGATTTTGTTAATGTTCAAGAATGACAGTCATCTTGATTGACATGATACTTCTATATGTTTTAGGGTTTATTTTATATTTTACATTATATCTTACATCTGCTCTAAAGGTGAGGTTTAAGGAAAAATAAGAAGAAGGAACATTTGATGTCTAGAATAATTTCAGATTATCACATGAACAAACATGTTTGACATGGATTGTCGGTGTCATGATAACTAGATGTTGGCAATAATATGGTTGAACCAGATTTAAGTGACAGATAGGATAGTGATTGAATTATTTGTTAAAAAATTAAGAATATGTATTATTTTATAGGTTTCCTAATAAATGTGACATGCTGCTTATTGTTTATTGGTAAAATGCATGTGTCTTCATTTTTTTGCAAATAAGTCGCAATGAAGACACTGGGAATATTTTATTATCAGTGAATGCCAGTGCCTCAAGTAATTAAAAGTGAACCGAAAATGAAATCATGGCAATGGTTTGCTGTAAAACAGGCTGAGTCTGAAAACTATAAATAATACACAATAATACATAATGCACTACAGTCTTAGTTGTAGAGGAACATTTTAAATTTGCTTTTAGATCATCAAATTGGGATTATACCCATTATAGGACGTGCCATAAAAGGCAGAACATGTCTGTCAAAAGTTTCAACCTGTTAAGGAAAGTAATAGTAAAGTAATGGAAATGATCCAATAAATGAAAACAGTCACTTGGGGCAATTCTTTTGTGAATGGGATTTTCTCTGCCTTAAAAGAGCATCGTTTTCAAATGATTTGTTTTGAGTTCAAATATCAAATCGAAGCAGATAATCTGAAAAATTCTGTCGTATCAATAGATGTCTAGGATCTAGGTTGAGGTGCTCTGTGATTTGTTTGACTTACTTTTCAGCATCTTGTTGCGTCGTCGAGTCATTAAATAGCTTGGGAGGAAGTTGTTACTTGTTAAGTTCCTTAATTTAACAAGACCCCTCCCCTTCCCTTTCAGGTTGAGTGTTTTAAACTAGCTCTGGTTTTGGTCATTAACTGTGCTGTTGCTTGGTTTGTTAACTTTACAGCTTCTGTCGTTCACAGGGCAGACATTTTCCCTGAGACAACTCGGGATATGTGAGCCATCGACTCGCAGAGGTTTGGCGCTCTGCCCTGAAACGGGCCTCTCCCACCCTCTCAGCAGCTACTCGAGGGGACGGGTCGCCACAGAAAACCATGAACCTGTATCACCGGAACGTACCATGGCTCTTTGGGGAAGGGGGGCAAAGTCTGGGCAAAATTCATGCCTCTCCAGTCGCTCCAACTCAGCGCTTACGCTCACTGACACGGAAATGGACAATAAATCGGACAATGAGATGGGTGAGTTGGCCACACTTCATCCTTCCCTTATCTGAAAGCGTTTATTCATCTGTGGTGCATGCTGTCATCAGTTTCCAAAGAGAAGGAAAACTATGTTGAAAACCAGCAGCCGTTTGCTTCGCGGTCGTTGCTGAAGGAAAGGCCCCGATTGGTGGAAGTAGGTGGGAATGTGATTGGTGGGAGTGGTGTTTGAGGAGGCATGTGCAGCTGAGGCATGTGCAGCTGCCTTTTTTTTTTGGATCAAAGGCATGATCCCTCACTGCATGCGGAAAAGAATTTGGTGTTACGATTGAGGGGTTGCTGGTCACCTGGTCCTCTCCACGGGGAAGCAGAGGAGTTTGATAAAGTTTCCCTGTGGGCTAGCGTGTAATCAAAGATAGCTTTGTATGCCTCAGTCTGAGATTTTGCTAAGAAATTCTGCAGTGGTTGACCGGGCTTGCACAATGGCTGATTAAATGGGTTCTATGGTTTGAAGTGCAAATTTGATCACACTGGAAACCTGAGATGGAGGATTGAGGTTCTCCTTTTGAACAGGACAGATCTCTGGTGTTATCAAATGCAGGCAGTGAATATAAGATTACTGTATATGTGTGTTGTTGTGTTTTTTAAAATTCAAGTTGTGTTTCAATATATTTTACGTTCTCTTGTGTGTTTTGTTTTTTAGCGTTACATTTTTGAGAGATTAGTTGACAGTGTGGAAAAGGATTTGGAGCTGTAAGATTCTTCTTCCCTTAAGTGATGCTGTCTGGTATTCAGGGCTGATTTTAAACAGCATTTTTTTTTTTTTAATGCATTGCCTCATACAAGTTTATACTCGAAACCAATAGATTTTTTTCCTCCTAACATTGGATTTATCCTCACATTGTTTTGGAAATTCTCTTCTGATATTGATTGTCTGAAAACTTTCCTTACATTGTTTATCATTCATCATAATATTGATCTACAGCATGAGCATCACTATTATAACACATTCAATTGAAAACTATAATTATTTTAAGAAGCCAATGATCTTAAAGAGTGGCAGGCAGTTAAGATAATTATGGTTGATTACACTTTCTTGCTAGAACATTAAGGAGAGGGTAAAAAGGAAAGTGTCTTGTGTTCATGTACTATCAATTTTTATTCTGAAAACATTGGCTGGAGTCTGACATTTGAGACAAGTCATTTTCTTAATGGCAGTATTCATTATAGTGAGTAAGTCTTTTACCTTTTCAAAATTCAAACCAATGTATTTGTTCCAGCGTCTGGCTTCTGCTTTGGCCCAATACACTGTATACATTTTTGAGTCACTAAAAGCTCAGACTAACCACAGAGGTGCCGGTAAACATAACCCTAACCTCCTTAGCGCTCACCTCTAGTCATATTTGTTGCTGAACATGCCAAGCGCGAAACCGAATCACCAATCTTTTCCATTCTCAGAGGCAGCACAGTGCCTGGCTTTGAAAGGCCTTCCATCGAGCTCCGACCTGCCCCCCCCGCCCCCTGTAGCTTTCCTCCTCTGGAGTTTCTTGTGGAGACGTCTCAAGGAGCTGCGGCTGATTGGCTCTAGTTAGTACAACGTCCAGCTGAGACTTTTATTTAACCCACCATTGCCTCCATTATTTTAATTATAGGGAAAATAAACAATACCCACTAGGTCTTTTTCTCAGGTGCTATGCCTGTTATGAAAAAGCATCTACAGAATTGTTAATGCAAGATTAACTGTGATTAACACATCCTTTTAATATCCTGAAAGTGTTCTATAGATAGAAGGATGTGGGTCTTGGTATCATTTAAAATTCAAACAGTTTTTTCTTGAACTATTTTTGGACCAAAAGTCCTTTTGTCATCATCCAGATTTTGAGCTGGAGAAGAGAAAAATCTCACCACTGTTCCACCTCTATAGATCTTGGTCTCTTTTTTTGTCAGGAGGCATTGCACTTTTGACTTTCACTATTTAATGAAGCAGCTAAGAGAAATGACCCATCCAAAGGTTTCCATCAACTGAATATGCATGTTGAAGCTCCGACAAGGGGCCGTTCAGCCCCACTTATTCATAAATGAACTCAATATTTCATTCTAATTTGCTCTGTTCTGCAGAGTGTTCGACACAGACAAGTACCAAAGTCTTAGCACATTCATAGAGCATAGCATCTGCAAATGTTAACCTCCATGATCTAAGAGAAAGAAGACTAAGATTGAAGATGAAGTGATAGTGACCATCATGTAGTTTTGCAGCTTGAATTGACCCAGTGAATGCATCCACAGATAGACAGGATTAGCAGAGTTCTTTTCTAAAACACTGTATATCCATTTTGGCTGAAAAAAGTAGTATTACCTAAAGTCATTCACTATCTCTGGAATATAGAGGATCCAGTCAGTAAAAGGACTTAAGTTACTTACCTGCCTTTAAAAAATTCTGTTGTGCTATCAATGGAAATGATGGATATTTTATTTTGGAACAAAACTTTTTTTTCCTTCTTTGGTTATAATGAAACTCCTTTAAAGGTTAAATCCCTAATTGCTGTATGGCGCCCCATGCCAAGAAATCCTTTGCGCTCTGAATATTGTTGCCTAAGCTTTTCCAACTGGCAGTGTGTGGCAGATAAACATAAGCTTGACGTGCATTTTGAGGCTGTGAAAGCTGTGATTACATTTCATAATGTTTGTGAACACGGGAATAAAACACTAACCCTATTTTGATAATGGACTGGTTTAAAAAAAAGCCTTACCAATGCTTAAAAATGGCAACAGTTTCACCATCACTTTCAGGAAACCATAACAAATGATACAACATGAACTTTAAGAAGTGTTGGACATTTTGTGTATTAAAAAACTAATTAAAAACAGTTACTCTGATAATTACATAGCTTCAATGCAATTCCTTGAAAAAATAAATAAATTGATTGATTAAAGCATTTTTTTGTTGGTTTCCTAGTTGTAAGAATGACCAGACACCATATGATCATAAGCAGTCCTCAAATACCTCAAAATATGACACCATCCTTTGCTCTACTACTTTGCTCTGCACATTTCAGTCTATCTATATACATACAGTATCTACTATATGGACAATAAACAACACAACTTGCCTTGACCAGAGAGACAAAACAAACACTCATCTAGAAGAAAAATCATGCTTCACAAAAAAATTATGTCTGAAATTAGTTTGCTTCACACAGGATTAGTATCATCAGGGGACCTTTGTCTTCACCAGAATACGGGAATTAATTTGAGCTGGAATGGCAAACTTGAGCTTGCATGGTCAGGTAAAGATACTGTAGAATTTGTTTAACCATCTTGGAAAAGGTAATATAGAAAAAAGGAAAAAAACAAAAAAACAATCCTAATTACATTGTGTATAACGTGGTAACTGAGCTCTCTAAATTTCTAAAATTTATTTCACCATCCAAATTTTGGGTTATGTTTGTCTTGAAGTTTTACATATAGATGGAATAGAATTTTTTCGAAAACACTATAATTCAAAATGTAGGTCTGTTTTGCTCTAATTCAATAGTTACAAACAATACAGCCACGGCATACATGTAAAACATCCTGTCACATCCTGTCAGTTCTGGTATCAAAAGCTCAGACAATACATTTCAGAGTGACAAAAAAAGTTGAATCAATCCAGAAATCCAATAAACAAAGCCAGATGTTAGGCAACAGGGATCTCCATACTGCAATTACTAGGCTTTTAAGTCCAAATATTGTTATTATATTACGTTATTAGGCCTTTAAGTGCAAGTATTGTTTTTATATTAATATACATTTACTAGGCCTTTGAGTGCAAGTATTGTTGCCGTGTGGTGAGTGAAAACACCAACGGAGACAGATTTTGCTCTACCCTTAGAATGACTATGCTGGCTTCAGAATCGATATTATACCCCTCATAAAACATGAATGACTGCACGAAACAGAAACATAGCATGGCCCAGTTGAGTTGTATTCCTAATAGGGTGTGAAAAAGCTTGCACCGACTTGTTAGGTACTGCAGTTACAGCCCTGCAGTACCTTGTGACAGCTCTCCTAGGCTGTATTTACCATCACACATAGGCTTTATTGCTCAGCCGGAGTGGCTGGATGCCGACTGACCCCTGGTTAGGAGAAGCCACTTTCACCGCAAAGCCTGTCATGATTTGTTAAAGAAGCATCGCTTGGTCTGGCCTGCACCTTCTGTCCAAAGTCGATTTGGAGCAAAAATATGCGCCTTATGCACGTACAGTCCTTTGTATGTCATATGAAGGTTTGTCTGCACTGCCATGTTTGCGAGGGATTGGATCACAAAACGACTTCAATTTATCCAAGTCACAGGGGTACCGAGCAGTTTTACACATTTTACAGTTAAGTATAGCTCACAGATCAATTGTGTGAACCATGCTAGTAAAAGGTTAATTGAATCAGCGGAGAAGTCACGGCAATGTGTGCTATAGCACAGCAAGTACCAAAGGGTTTTTGGGTGGGAGTATGAAAGCATATCAGACACCCTCTAACATGCTGCTCTGTGTGCATGCACTTGTTTTCTCTCTGTTTTTTGCTCTTTCTCCCTCTCTCTCTTTCTCCCTCTCTCGCTCTCTCTCTATCTCACACTCACACTCTCTAAGATTAAAACATGCAAGCCAGATAGTAGACATTTACTCACACGCATGCGGCGTGCCCACACACGCATGCGACACATAACACTGACAAAGGTGACACGCCATCTGTAACACTCCTGTCTCAGATCTGTGCCTTGTATTATGACAGTGGAATCAGCCTATTGATCGTTGCCGACAGAAATCCTCCCTCACCACTTTCATAATTCAATATGGCACGAGCCAACCACACACAGAATATCATCATTAATACACAGGACAAGATGTTACTATCCCTTACTATCCCTATCCCAAATTAAACACTTGTAGAAGCCCAACTCAGATTAAAAAAACAAAACAAATGAGTGATATACCCACCATCAGATGCAACACCATAGCAGACATCAGGCTACACCGTCATAGATCTACAGAGTCATTCCTCAGATGGCACCATTCGCCAGTTACCTACCCTAGCCAACAGCGTTATCAAGTGGGCACCTTCCTTCACCGATGTTTCGTTAAGTTAGGCCCACGACACCTCAAGAAGGCTTAACTGTGTATTCCAGCGTCCTGGAAACACCCCCCTCTATGCCACCACCTCACAACTCCCTTTTACCCTCGCCATCTAATGCCTGCCATCAACCTAGCATTAACCTAGCCTTGGTTAGCCTTGACCTAGCATTAGCCTAGCCATACCAGTACAGCCTGCCTCACTACCCTAGTGGTCAGAAAGAGGGGTGCACTTAAGTGGTTAACCTGACTAACAACAAAATATTTTATCTTGGAGTCTGGGAATCTGCATGAAAATGTTCTTGTTGAAAAAAAACATTTTGAATCCCCAATCCTCTCATCCACTGGAGCTATTCAATATCCAACAATAGGGGAGGTGTGAATGTGTGGATGAATATGAGGAGAGAGGAGCTGAAAAAACTGTTAAAGACGACTTTTGTTTTTCAGATGGAGACGAAGCTGAAAGACTAGC
>OOFE01035346.1:0-14672 GCA_900323365.1 Monocentris japonica | reverse complement strand
TCAGAATCAAGTGTAACCTGTTAATAGAGACATAACAATGAGTGTTGTTGCTGCACAACATTTTTTACATTTCCTTATATCTACAAAGATTAATGGAATATAATCTTAAGGATTACAGTAAGTGTATAAGCTTTGAACAGAATCACACACAGAATCTTTCTCAGTCATTATTGTCCTCAAACAACCCACTTCTGTTTTTAAAGATATGTACAAAGTTGTCCTTTGAGTTTAGCTACACAAAATCATTGACATCAGACTGAGAAACACACTGAACTACAGTGGAACTTTGTGGGATACTGCAAAGTCTCAACAAAAAGAAGAAAAAAAAACAAAACAAAAAGAAAACTTAACTCTAATCAAAATGTTAGAGAACTATTCATCTGAGAAACCTGGAGGGAATGAACCTCCTCATTTTTCTTCATTGACCTGTGACATCACTCTCTCACTGTCACCTCATCATCAACTACGTTCGAGACTGTGTTCCAATGCAATGTTTGGGAGAAAGGGCGCAACATTAGCCATGAATACGTCACTGACTTTTATCTTACAATCCAGACTCTGTAGCCAACAGCAGTAATATGGAAAAGTGGTTGCAACAAGAGTTTGCGGTCTATACTATACAGTAACCTAATCAAGAATAGGGCCTAAAGAGTTTCTATTTGCCAAACAGAAAGCTAACAGATTGATAATTTCAACTAACGTTAACCCCAGCACCTTCGCTCACGTAACGGCTAGAAAACACTTACCTTCATAATCAAACAGGTACCGTACAATGAAGAATTTGTAGCCTTTATCAGGTTTGGAACGTGTCGTAAGCGAAAATCTGTCTGCAAGTCGTTGCACATCATCTAGCCTTATTTGCGGCAGATGTACAAGGGACTGGGTGAACTCCATGGGGAAGTAAACATAACCCGCTTTGAGTCAGAACGGAAGTTGCCAAGTGAAAAGGGCCTATTTGAGTGCTTCGTGACAGCAAATTCAGTGTGTCGAATGTTTTTCATTGTACTTTATGAATCCTCACTGATGAAAGCAGAGACACTCATTCTTCTGACATGTACCCTCATATACCCTGTCTCTTAATACACACCCGAACAGGACAGACACAGTAACCTCAGGGGCCCCATTGTTGGTGAATTCTAGATATTGGTAGTTTACCTTGTGTATACAGGAGCCTCTCAGGTGAGCAAACTGGCATTATGGGAGGTTTAGCAGTTAGTCCTCCCTCAGCATTATGTTGGTCATCAGATAGTGTTATAGAAATGGACCAGACGGAATGGTAAGAGAGATGTGATTCAAAGTGTTAGGACTCAGACCTGTGCAGGTAGTCAACTGGTGGTCTCTGGTGGAGCCCATCGTGCTAAATGGTGGCGTGGTGGTATTTCAGTTTAGCAGTGAGGGGTTACATTACACCATAGCAACAATGATCACAGCTGGAGACCTGGGAACCATATTATCAACCACCACCGTGTCCACTGGTTACTGGCAGGCACTTTGTGTTCAGCACTTGCCCTCAGCCTGGCTTGATCTACAAACCCTCTCCTCAGCAGCACCATGTGATCACAAAAGTTAAATATGTACTGCCTTATCAGATCTGAGAAGGATCCAATTCACATGGCAAGCAAGCACATTTCAGCTTAGGAGTGAGTCCACACCGACGGGCTGCATCACACAACGTTACACAGACGCAGTAGATGGATGTTTCCCAGGGAAAGTACTTTGTATAATCCATTCAGCAATGATGGGAATATCATCATACTTTCTTCATCCAAAAACACAAAGAAACAGGAACAGAACAAACTCAGATTTATGTATTACATGACATGTTTCTGACACAGAACAATAAAAATAACTGAAATATTATTGTAAGACTGTTGCAGGACTGTAAAACAGCCTTTCTAGTGCCATGGTGTTGTCTTATCAATGTGCGCAGAAATCCAAAGTCCTCACTGCAAAAACTAAATTATCTGAAGTAACAAACATGTTTGTCATTTCAAAGAACTTGAATGGCTTATTGGATTCAACCTTAAATCCTGTGGTAAGCATCAGTTCTCAGTGTGGCTGTACTACTCTCTATGGGTTCAAAATGTCTTGCAAGACACTTATTCTTGCAGTATGTTTTCCTTTTGGAGTGTTTGGAAAACAATTGCCTTTTCATGAGGTGTTCTATAATGAAATAACGTTTTGAATAAGCATGCAAACAAAGTGTAAGTCTTGATTGGCAGTGGCAGCAATAAAGAGGATATTATTAGAGTTTTAAACAGCAAACTCAGGTTTCTTTGTTTTTTTTTTGCTTAATAACACAGAAACACAGAAGAAAAAGAACACAGTAAATCTTCATATTTTTTTGTATTGATAATTGATGTTATAGTATTTTGTTTAGCTTTGTAGTTATGCACATTACTGTTTTGTAAAATGTATTTCATAAACATTTCTTGGTACTTTCATCTGCATCTGAATATCATACATAAAACACTTCCCTCCTCACCTCTTCTGTCCTGTTTCATCTGTCACACATACATTTATTTTCTCACAGGGTGAAAATGAAGTCGGTCAGTGGGTGGATAGATGTAAATGAGATTATTGAACTATGTATGCCTCAGGAAGACATGGGTTCACACCATTACAAGTGAAGTCCCAGCACTGGAAATGGAGCAGGCTCTCTATTCCCGTAGAGACATTCATGTTCTTGAGATTATTACCAGAAAAGATGATGATGATGATGATGATCATGATGGGCTTTCTGGTGTTTCTCTGCCATTGTAGCTATCCCCAATTCAGCTGCCACGTTTAAATCTCCGGTTCACATTGCTAACAATCACTACGTTATGCGTCACATCACTGGTATGTTAAATTAATTTGTGTACATTTTGTTTGGAATAATATTCCACAATGCGGCCGTGTGTGAGATGCAAAACTATGAGGGCTTGTGACTGAGGTGGCGATTCAAACTCATCTTTACTATGCAACACATATTATTGAGCGAGGAGACGTGGATACCGGTAGAAACCAGAAACCAGAAACTGAGGGTCTAAAGTTATAACTGTGGCTTAGTCGTCTCTTCACGGGATCTGTAGTCCAATCTGAGCGGACCGTAATGAAACCAGCAATGACATTCCCTAAGCGTGATGTGGGAGCTGGTGGTGTATATACAAAATGTGCAAGAGGCAGAAAAATACGTCGCTATCAAACTGTAAGAGCTGTTTGACTTGAAAAGGTTTAAATTGTACCTTAACCTGAATAGCTCTGATAGGCTGATCATGATCCAATCAATAGCTGCTATCCCGACCCTTCCGTACGTTCACCCAGTGTGATTTAGCGCACACATAGCGGAACACGGTAAGTGTCTTGTAAAGCTTCGCCCCATTGTAAAATCTGATTATTATCCAGGTTGTAACCTCAGAAATTCAATAGTTAGCTCTCGAATATTAGATAATTTCCGAGTAGGTAGTAAAATGATGACTGACTTCACTGTAGCAGAATAATTCTGTGGGGTAAGAAATTCTACTAGCTAGCCTACTGGCTTGACTAACGTAGCTAACGTTAGCTAATGACTAACTAACGAGTTCGCGATATGAACATCGTTTGGTGGTCAAGTAATTTAACGACTAACGTAAACTCATTCGCCGTCCATTAGTTAGGTAGGGGCTTACATAGGCTAACGGTAAACCAATTGACTGCTCTGAGTTCTAGATAAAATACAAAATGAGGTTTGTAATGTCACCAAAATGCTAACTGGTTAGCTAACTTATAGCCAGCTAACGGTAGCTAAACAGCTAAAGTTAACGCTAGCCGTTTGGTAAGTTAAAGGAGTGCCTCACTTTGTCAGCCAAGGGCCAGCTATCGTTCAACAGCGAGAACAACTTTCTTCGCTGCCAAGCTAACGTAACATCTGTGCTGCACATTTCGCTGTATATTTGCAAGACTAACGTTAGCATTTTCTCATAGACGTTGACAAATTTTGCTAAAAGTTAGCATGTAGGTTGTCAAGCTTGGATTTAATGAAGCTAGCTTTAGCTACCGGGTACTACCTCGCAAACTTAATGTTAAAGTCAGATATAAATTACTTTGTCTAGTTATCGTTAACGCTGCCGACTGTGTTTAACTTATCTTAACAGTTAACAGTTGCGTATAGAGTCACTTGCATTGGGAAACTTAACTCATAGCCCCACCCTTCCTTTCGAAATCAACTATGCTCAAAGCAGGCTCGAAATAAGTTTGTGTGTATGCTATTGAGATCCGTCTTATACCAAATACGCACCACTTAAGTACTTTTGCAATTACAAGATAGATTTTTATCAAGTTTATAAAATGGGCCTCAACCAGAAGTATATCATTTTGTGCTCCCCTGTAAAGTTGGTCAAAAACTATTTGCCCCCTTCTGGTTCAATCACACACACACACGATAAAATCCTGTCTACGGAACTTAGCATAGCTTGGGTAGTGCAATTAGCCATAGGCCAATAGCCAATAGGCCACAGTGCTATAGCTTTGTGATAAATGTCTTTGGTAGGCTAACATTTTTTACAAGGAAAGCACTAAGGCCTTAATACACTGTTTCCTATAATTCTAATGTAGGTTAATCAGCAACAAGTTTTAAAGTAATAAATGCTTTACACTATTATGTAACGTGTACTTTGTTTTTCGTACAGACATTGAAGCAGCTCAGGGAAATAGTACCTGCTGTAGGTTTGATAAACTGCTAGGTTACAGCTGCATCAAATGTTGTCTCTTATACAGATAGCCAATGGTAGCTAATTTGATAGCCCACTACCAAACTAGTAATGTAAAATGCATTAACGTGTTTCTCCTGTTTATTTCTGTTGGGAAATAGGTCTAATTTCCTGTTCAGATAATTTGGTGTAGCCTAGCTTGTTGGCTCCCACCACACCCTCAGCACCTGCCCTCCGACATCAGTGTGCTTGAGGATCTGCTGGCTCCCCCTCGCCAGATGTAGAGGGAATTGTCATCTGCAGCAGCCGTGTACACGGTAGGTTAGGCGATTTTCAGTGTTTTCAGTGTTTGACAACATTTTTTTCTTTTTTTTTAGGTTTTGGGCAATTGTTAGAGCAGATGTTTGTTTATATTTTGCTTCATAATCGTATGTTTGCCCTACCAACTAAATGGAGGCTTGCATATCTCTATACAATACAGAGTTTGGCCATCATTAGTTTTTAACATCAAGGCCTGTCAAAAAGGAAGCGTTCTCTACCTATCAGCTAAGCTAGCAGAAATTCTCGACTAGGATTGGTTGAGGTTGTCAGTTTGGGTGCTTGATACTTGAAATGTGTGAGGCTAGGCTCATATCTAATCAGAGGACGGCTTAGGCTTCTGTCTTATCTGATTGAAGGCTTTGAAGCAAATTTTGAGACACCCACATGAATTTACATGTTAAGTGCAGTCTCATTTGCCTTTATGTTGTTTTTAGGCTAATAAAGGCGTCTGCACATGTTGCATCACGTATACATGCATCACCTCACTCTGGTAATGATTTCAGAGCAGTGGTCATGCGTGTTCCTCTGATCTCTATTTTCCATTTGTATGGTACACTTGAGTAGAGGAGGATCATTACAATGGCTCTTTGTAGAGTGCCTCATGTGCCCGTCTCTCATTGTGGGCTTCTGGTGGTGCTTCATACATCGTAGTTAGACTTGCAAATGCTGGTTGAGTGTGACAGAGTGTTTTTTGTATTGTGTGTCTCAACATTTGACAAAGGTCCCACAGAAATGATGGAAGAGATTGTCGGACCCAATGCGATTAGTAGATTCAAAGAGGCTCTTAAATGAGATTTTGCTTTGCATCACCCACCTCTTTGACATTTGTACATCAAATGACCATGATATTTTATTTTAGATTAAGATCTGAAGCATAGCTTATTAAAAGCAGTATTTCACTTTAGTAAAACATTTGACGTTTTAGCACACCTACCTCTTTCTATGTTCATAAACAGTCATGCATTGATTATTGACTGCCCCAGATACAGTGCCTTGTAATTTTCTTAACCTAAAAATGGGCACTCAAAATCATTTTGCATAGGGGGGTGCGAGGGGGGTCTATGCCGTGCTTTCTTTAGTAGTGCCCAGCTAGGTTTGTAGTGTTGCTGTTGTATTTTATTTCAGTTTGGCACTGTTTGCAAATTGGACAGGAAAAACTGAGTAACTATTTTACCTTCTGTATTTTCATAAACAGGGATGGGAGGGAGATGATTTATCTTTTCTCTGAAACTTTAAGACCTGGACTGTAATGTCATCCATAAATAAACCATATATCCAATACTGTGTTTAAGTATTCTGATGGAGAATCCACCCTACACCCTAAGTCCCATTAAGACTTGGTCTCGGCTTTGTTCGCAGAAAAGTTTGACAAAATTGAAATGAACCCAATGCTCAAGATTGCTAAATACAATCTAAATATGACATCTGAGTTAACGGTAATCCGAAATGTTTGAAATGTAATTTATCCTCCCACATATATTTCAACAATTTTGTGTTCACTTTGATTGAATAGAGTGCCTTGCATTCAACTCAGATGAAAAATTCTAAATAAATGTGTTTTGAAATAACTTAATAGCACAACAAAATGTGCAACAAGTCAAGGGGGTTGAATACTTTTGCAAGGCACTGTATTTGTTGTTGGCACCACTCACTTCGAAAACCGCCTTAATATTCTAATTCTATTCTTAAAGGAAAAGTTCACACCAAATGAATATTATTCATTATCTGGTGACCCCCATGTTAGCCATCAAACACACAGCAAGTTAGCTGCTGTAGTTTCATCTTACTACCAAACTCCAGCTTTCTACCAAACTATTGAAGTAAAAGTTATTTAGAGTTCAAGAAGGGGCATCAAATGACCATCAAAGGTCTCTGGACTTGTGCAGCATATTCCAAATGTACTTTATCCAAATGACTGCAGTGTGAGTCCCAAAAGCCTATACCCCATTATCTCCTATATTTAACTAAAGTACCGATATTTTACTGACAGCACATGAACACTTATGGAAGTTAAAAAAAAACATAAAAGGGGACACCTATCAAGATGAGGGATCACTTAAAGGAAAGGTGTCCTTTCTTAGTCTCAAATATTTCCATGCCTGTGACAATTTATGCCTAATGTTGTAATGGCTTCTAAACTGTGCCAGGCTGATGGAGGTGGTGACATGTCATTCTCTGTGGCCTTTCTCTTCTATACTGTAATGAGATTAGGTTATTTGTGACACTGACTCTTGCCTACTAACAGTCCAGTGCCATATTCAGGATGTAGTGAAGTGTTCTCAGTGCAGGGCTCCAGAGTGTGACCATTTGGTCATTTTTTCCAGTAGTCACATAATTGTTTCTTTGGTGCCAATGCCGCCAGTGGGGGGAAAAAGCTTGTCTAAATCCCTGGACTGGAGGAACCAGTCTCTGGCTTCCTTCAGCTCTTCTTGCTTCTGTATTTGAAAAGAGAGGATGGGCCCCGCAATCCTGATAGTCCCAAAGTAGTGGGTGGGACAGAAAGATTATTTTTTTTGGCAGAAGAAAGAAAGTTTAATCTGCTGATGTCAGCAGTGATTATTCATTGTCATAGTTACTGTATTTAGGAGGAGGGTCTAGCCTAAGCATTTCCATCAATGCCTTGTTCTGGATGGAAAGCTGGATGAAGTGTAGAATGATCTCATTGATCAATTTATTAACAAAAGTTATTTAGTGTTATATTCCGTATAGCATTAATTGATGCTGGGTTAATTTGGTATTTTCAAATACAAAAAATATACTGTTTGTTTAGGTTTACCTGATGTGGGATTGTAATCTGTGATTGTAAATGAAATAACTTGTGCATCTAATTCACTTTGTCTTCCTTCTCCTCTTACAGATCCTTGCACTGTCCAGTGAAGTTATCCCACCATGCGTGAGTACAAGCTAGTGGTATTGGGATCAGGAGGCGTGGGAAAATCTGCACTGGTGAGTGATGACTGCTGCCATGGGTAGAACTCAGCAGGGCTGAGAATCACCAGGTGTCCCATGATCTGAGCCGATATTGATCCTATGCTTGTTTATCACATTTTGATAGTAGAACAATATTATTGATTTGCAGTGATGCAATTTGCAATATCTTAGAGTGCAATAAATACTAAATTATCTTCTTAGAGATGCTGGATAATGTGGAGGTGACCATAAAGTTTTGCCCTAACAATTATTACTTTTGTTTATTTTAAAAAAAGACTCTTCATAATATTGAAGGTCTCAATTTGGTGACTTTTTGACACAGGCCTAGGTAGAATTTTTACTGCAGTATTTTTCAGTCTATCTGTGCCTGTTTTTCATGCAATAAGCCAGATCGTAATTGACAAATATGCTTGTATTTTTCAGTTTCGGGTTAGTAATGATGTACTCTCTTAACATTCATTCATTTGTCCCTTCCAGACAGTCCAATTTGTGCAAGGCATTTTTGTGGAAAAGTATGACCCCACAATAGAAGACTCTTACAGAAAGGTATGGTCAGAAAAGCAAATGTTCTTCTAACGCTTCACTTAACTTTAATGCCTCCATTTGTATTATAATATTTGCCTGCTCCTTTTTCTCGCAACAGCAAGTTGAAGTCGATGGGCAGCAATGCATGCTTGAAATCCTGGACACAGCCGGAACAGTAAGTCAAGTCGGTCATAGGTAACAGATTGTACCATGCAGGACAAATGCAACCAGTCTGATGATGGCTGCTTACCTTTTACCGTTATGTAGGAACAGTTCACTGCTATGAGGGACCTGTACATGAAGAATGGCCAGGGCTTTGCCTTGGTCTACTCCATTACAGCGCAGTCAACATTTAATGACCTACAGGACCTTCGGGAACAGATCCTGCGAGTAAAGGACACTGAGGATGTGAGTATCTCTTTGAGTTATCCAGCGGTTATAATATATTTTTATATGCTAACGGGGATGTAACAAAAGCTTGTCACACAAAAATTTGCATCAACAAATGATATGCATTGTGGAGTTGACAAATGTCTGATTTCAGCTGCAGTCTAAATATAAGAAATGACATTTGGAATAGTCTTTTCTCTTTTGCATTGTTTGAACACTAGAAAGCGCAATGCTAGCAAGTTTTAGCTTTTGTGTAATTTATAGTATCACATTAAAACACAAGATGGAATTGTGGTTACCAAACAGATCTTTGAAATTGATCAATTTAAGTTAGAGAATACTAATACTAATGAATTAAAGAAAAAATAATACGAGCTAGCTCCTCTAATCTGGAGAGCTAGTCTCTCTTCAGTGATGATAACCTTCTATGTTGCACTATATAATGTGCCCGTCTACCTTCTCGAGCTGCCATTGATCCCTGTTCATCTGTCCCTCGTTAGAGTCAACTCTGTGGGGGAGAGGGCAAAGCAAAGGGGGGCAGGAACTTTGTAACAGGATGGAAATGTCAGTGCTGTTAGATGCTATCTGCCACTTTCAGTCTTGCTCTCTTCGTCTCCTGATTTAGAGGGAGGATATGCTGCATGCTGAGTCTGTGCTTTATTTATTTATAGCTGGTTGCTTGATGGGTCTTTATGTTGTTGTTAAAGCAATGTTTTACTTTGTTAATACATTTTCCCTATTTAGCATGCTTTAGCTCTATTATTAACCAATGCTAGCTGATTCTGTGCATCTGTAGTGACCACCACTCGCTTTTATTTTGTTCTAGACAAAAATCATATTGCTGATGCTGAACTACAGCGTGGGGCCCTGATTAATTTCTGTCTGGTTACATTTTTCAAAAGTAACTCTGCCTATTTGAGTCATTGATGAGAGTTGCAAAATTGCCTCAGTACTGTTGATTATGTATGTCAAAGACAACTAATGTTGAAGGTTTACCATTGATGAATTTAAATTAAGCTATGCAACAAATGGAAATGTTCTACCAAAGTAAGAAAAAAAAACACAACTCCAATCTTTGACACTGCTACTAAATTGATCAGGTTCCCATGATTCTGGTGGGAAACAAGTGTGACCTGGAGGATGAGCGTGTGGTTGGCAAGGAGCAGGGCCAGAACTTGGCTCGTCAGTGGAACAACTGTGCCTTTTTAGAGACTTCAGCTAAATCAAAGATCAATGTTAATGAGGTAAGTTCCAATACTATATATGACATCAAATGAAGAATTGGGTCGGTCATATACTTTCAAATAGACTTACTATACAAGAATCAGTGACTTCACATTGCAAACCAATCGTTTTGTGATTGCGGCAATAAAATGTTCAAACCATTGAACTTATTCTTTTGTAGATTTTCTATGACCTGGTGCGACAGATCAACAGGAAAACGCCGATGGAAAAGAAGAAGGCAAAAAAGAAGTCAGGTTGCACGCTGCTCTAAAATGTCATCCTACAGCAGCTCCAGGCCAGGTGAGTGGGTGTTAAAAGAGGATGTTGTTAGAGCTATATTCCAAGCATTGAAAGTCAGGGAATTTTTATAGGTTTTCTGAAGTCATTAAATAACGGAATGTTAGAAATGAGTCTTTTTATAATATAATTTAAAGCTTGTGGCACGCACATTCAGTGGTCAACTGCTTATTTCATGCAGTCGACACTTTTTCACAGCAAGGACAAGCAGGGTTTACCAGGGCCATCACAATAGCTCTAATAGCTTTGAAAGGAACATCATGTTAATAGAATAACACATGAATAACATGTTTTTGAGAAAAATAAATGAAGACTAAAGCACAACAGTGGCCAGTGGGATTTTTTATTTTTTTTATTTATTTTTTTTAGCATTTAATCTTTTTATGTGGAATTTATTCCATGTAAACTAGCAAGCCTTTGTTGAATCCTATGGCTCCATCTACTGTTGAAGCATTGTAGCAGTGCTTCATGTTTGAATAGATAGATATCTATCAGCTTGAATAGTTTTGCAGTTCTAAGTCTGATCGTCTCAGCTGAGCCCAAACACATTTAATTGCTGAGAACTAAATAGTGTACCCTTTTATTTTACTCTGACCTTTTTGAATAGCTACAGTGCCATGCATTGGGCTTTGTACTTGTGGAGCATATCCCCGTAGCTTTTGTCCTATACATGTGCTATAATCTGAGAGGATTTTGATGTGTTCAGTAAGGTTGTCCAAACAGCGGTTCAGACTTCCTGGTCTCACTGGGATGAACTTACAATACAATACAGATCGAAGCCCTGAACCTAAGGCTCCTACTTTTCCCCAAATAGCTCATGTGCTACAACATTTTCTGTCAAGTATACTGACATGATGTTTTCTTATGTGCAGGACCCTGTAATGATTAACTGTTGCCCAATTGGATCGTGCCAGCATTCCAAGCCCTCTCCAGAACATTTTGACAAAGGCTGACAAAGATACTTCACCACTCTTGAAATGGGAGGAGATGGCACATTCTTTCAACATATTCTTCTCTGCTTTTTAATGGTGAAGAAATCATCTGTTTTTGGGTGGGTTTTTTGCCATTGTCAGCCGTGTGTGATGACAGCTCTTTGTTTCTGTGTTTTCTTTTCCAATGTGTCTTTCTTTTAGAAATATCAGTTTAAAAGAAAAGATGCCATGGGTGTAAATCCATATATGGGAACTAAACTGTTTTATTGAAAGTAACAGCAATCTTTGGCATATTGTGACTATACGTTTGCAAAGGAAATCATGTGAACTGTTGGCCTTCTCATACCTTTCTGCACTAATGGTGTCAACAACAACAATGCATCATTGTCCATAGGTTTCTTGCGCCTACTTACAAGGATGTGTATTCACGAGATAACATCTTTCCTAAGTGGCTTTGTTTTATATTGAGAGCTGCAAGGCTTTCATATTTCCCATAATATATTCTAATTCCATTTTTGCATAATGAAGCTAAGGAAATTAGTGTTTTATAGACTGATGGGGGGGAATGACGCATTTTGATTTCTGTCTTGAGGCTGAAAATATATTGTACTAAACCAACTCTAATATTGCTTCTTTTGTGTTACCCTGTCACAAATGATTTTCCAGCTTTTATGAATGATTAAATTTTAGTACATTTTCATTATTTTTTGGTCTTGGTTTTTCCTTATTGAGAGTTGTTGTTAGGGGGAACATGACTGAAGTTACTCTGCTCCTGAAAACGTTTAATTATTTGTCTAAACTAAAGAGACATTGATTAGAGCTGCATCGGGCTGGGTTGTGGAGGAGGTTTGTGTACTGTACAGCCCTCCTGTATTTTGCCTAATGAAAGTGGTGGCTGTACTGGCGATGTATGCATATGTTCTGGTTTACAGTACAGGGGTTGTGAACAAAACTGAACACCGGTTATTTCCAAGAGGCTTCCAAAAGCTGGAAAGCTACCAAGGTGATTAAGCAGCCATTCTCCAACCACAACTGTCATCAGGTTTTTCTGTGGTAGTGCAGTAAATTGCTCCTATCGTTTTAAGTAAAATGTGAATGTCCTCTGAATTAAAAACGGATAGACTATGGGCGATGCTTCAAACACCAGATGTGAGAAGTTCCAGCCGAGGAACTGGCGCAGTTTTACTCCGGTAGAGGTCAGAGGCTTGTGTCCGCAGCAGGGAGCGGGTTTTCAGGCCTACGATGAAGCACCCAACGATGTGCAACGATTCCTAACCGCAACCCGAAACCGGATTCATTTCAGACTGGCAACGCAGAAAGACACGGGGAGCGAAATTAACGCAGCAAAAGCAGAAGAGAATCGCAGGTTAGATGCTGCAATTGGCCAACTGAAGGCGGCAGAGGCTCTAAAGAGGGTACAGTTCCACCGAAATATGATGGTGAGATACAAGACCTATATACGGATTAAACACTACTAGGTGGCAATTGGGAAAACATTCTCCCGAAGACATGCCTGTTCTACAAAGTAATGTTACGTCTGAGCACCTATTTACATTTTATTTAATTCGTTGCGCGCGTATGGGCCAGTTGATCTCAAACAGGTTTTAATGAACTGTATGAGCCCTTGATCACATAAGGCGATACACTTCAACTTTTATCTCAGGCTCATTCATTAGTCTGCCATGTTGTTTCTCATCACTGAGTAGACCAACACAGTTATACAACATATTCTGTTCTTTAAGGCCAAAGAGATGAAGCACATCATCGCCTGCCAGCCCACCATCCAGAGCGCCGTACTCCTGGAGTGCTTTCTACCAGCTGCAGAGACCAAACTCAGTTTTAGGGACACTCTTGACAAACTACAGAAGTGTGTGTGTGTGTGTGTGGAACAGCCTTGATCTTAGGACTACTACATCTGTTGAAAATTGTAAACAAAGCTTTAGACCTACCCTTTAAATCTTACTTTTCCTTAGGTGCCTTTTTTGTACATTTTTCTTCTTTTTTTCTTTCTCTTTTCTTTTTCTGTCCATTTGTACTGTTTGTTCTTTTTCTTCAGTTTATTTATTTATTTTAACTTGCAATTATTTCCCTCTCTGTGAAGCGCATTGCTATGCATGAACTGTGATGGATAAATAACGTTTGAGTGTGTTCTGGCGTTACTACCCCAGACTGTTCACTATGTGACGCCCTGGAGGAGTGGACATCACTCCTGGTGTCAGTTTGTCTTTCAACATTGTTAAAAATGTGTTATTTTGCATATTTGGTGGAAAGGAATATGCTTGTGTTTTTTCAATCAGAGGAAAAGAGTCGAGGTGCTGCTGGCGACGGGCTCGCCGGACAGACGCTGTCTCTGAGGATGAAGATCGAAGATGGATGTGCCTCAGAATGAAATAAAGCCTTTTGCCTCGACACTGACTCTAAAGATCAGTTTGGTTTTGCATTCATTCTGGCATACCCCTTTTAGTTGATCATCCCTCGCGTTTCCCCGAGTTGGCCTGCCAACTGAACGACTCTGCGCTTCACATTTTCACCAGAAGGTGACAGCATAATTGATAGTGTCACTGTCATATGTACCGTCTGTGGATAAGGAGATCTCTCCCTGAAATTAGAGACGGACCTACGTGAATATAGTTGGAGACCTTACTACCTCTGTACTTAACGTGAGAGAATAACCCTCCAGGTGAATCTATAGGCTATACAATCATCTGTAAACCAGCAAAACCCCCTGATGGAGGAACCTTTCTCCTAAGGACAGCCCTACAGTTTTCATGTCATCATTAGACCGCCATTTAATCCATATTTCTCTAAAGTTATCATTATTGATTCATGGAAGTGGTCTGTCACTTGCTTTCAGTCGGGGTGTAGCGGTAGTGGATCGTTCTTTCTCACCTACCCTCGCCCTCCTCCCTCCCTCTTCCTTCCCTCCCTCTCTCCCACACACATGCATACAGACAGGCTACACGACCCCCTCCCCCCCTTCCATCATTTTCCCATCTCTCTTACTCACTCTCTTCTCTACAACAAACATGGCCGCTAAATCTGATGGTGCACCCGTCTCTCTACGAAATGAAATCCCGCCCGAGTGCCCATCCAGGTCGGACCAGCGGTCTCCTCGGTGCCGTTCTACCGAGCAGCGCTACTCTCTCCCGGACTGCTGCTGGACGCTGTGCGCCCTTTTGGTCTTCTTTTCGGACGGGGCCTCAGACCTGTGGCTGGCCGCGGACTACTACCTAAGGAGAGACTACTGGTGGTTTGCTCTGACCCTAGTCTTTGTGATAGTCCCCTCCGTGGTCGTGCAAGTGTTGAGCTTCAGATGGTTCGCCTACGATTATTCAGAAACCACCGAGAGCGGCACAGCTGCAGCCGCCGTGGTCGCGGCGTC
>OOFE01035344.1:23561-64334 GCA_900323365.1 Monocentris japonica | reverse complement strand
GAATTATTCATGTTATGTTTTTTGTTTTTATATTATTTCTGTTTTTTGCTTGTTTGGTGGTTAGATGAGTAGATAAAATTGGTGTAACTGGTTGTGAGTGCCCTCTTCTTTGGTAACATAAGGCATGTATGACACTAACCATGACTTGATAAGCCTGTATAGTGATATGATGGTCTATGTGTATTTGTTTCTTTGCAGAATAATCCCTCTGAAGGGCAGGTATAAATTGCATGGCCTTCTACTGTATAATAGCAATAGATATATACCCAATTTCATTATACTCAAACCAGATTACACAGAATTTGGTTATAATATTATAACTTGTAAAATTAAGTAATATGACAGATAAAAGTAATTTTTTTACTTGTAGCAGTTCTAGTAATGCATTATAATGCTAATTATACTCCTCTATAGCAGTGGTTCTCAAATGTTTTCTGTCAGGCCCCTCTTTAACAATGGACCTCACCAGTTAAAATATATTTGTTTCTAATGTAAAATAATGAAAAAAGATGAGGTAGTAGTAATAGTCGTCGCAGTAGTAGCAGTAGCAGTAGTAGTAGCAGTCGTAGTAGTTCATAAGATTTTAATGAAAAAGCAACAGAATAACATCATGTTTCATGCAAAATAAAAAGAAGAAAATGTGTGTGCTTTCAAAATGTAAAGTGAATAGACCTACAATATACCTAAAAAGCAGAAATAGTATGAAATAAGTGCTTAAAACTTTGAATTGAGTGAAAAATACATCTGTGAATCATACATCTGTGAATTGCATAAAAATTACCCCTTGTCAGAAATGTATCCATGTTCCTGCTTTGTCTAGACAGCTTTTTTCTGTGTATTTTTGGCGCTTTATTTTTGACTTTTAAATGCTGAGGCGGTTGCTTAGCAACACACAGTTTGTTTATTGCTCAACTGCAACATTTCAGCTAAATAAATCTTTTCTTCTGTGTTAATTTCTTTTTTTTTAACCCCTCCCGCGCCTCCCCTGCAATCCCTCCTGGTCCCCCCTAGGGGACGTGCCCCACACTTTGAGAACCACTGCACTACTACAGTATCTTCTGTCTTTCTGTCTTCTGTCATTCCCCCGGCCACTGTTCACCCCCCAGTGACCCTTGAGAAGTCCCCTCATCTCTACATCTTAATTAGCTTCCTTACCACATGACTCCTATTGTTTGCCCCAGTCTTCATTTCACATCACTTAATTTGATACCCTATTGTATGTAACAGCTAGACCAGGGGTGGGCAACATTTGCTTTGTTGCAAGCAACCGGTCAACCATAGCGGAATGTGTTATACCCTTCAAAAGCATAATAACAATAATTAGATACTTGGAAATTCTTTTCACTTGCCTTCTTACATAGAGAGGTCAGACGGCAGGGTCGGCTACAGAACAGCAACCCGGAACCTGGGAGGGATTCGGTGTCTTGCTCAAGCACACTTCAGCAGGGTGGTTACTTGCTGACGTGGAGGCATGAACTGGGGTACTGTGGTTGGCGAAGTCTCCCTCCCCATTACGCCAACCTGCTGCCCTAGGACTGGGCTAATATCAGTACAAACTGAATCTGCTTTGCATCAGGGCTAACAACACGTGTATATATTGCACAATAACCCACTGCCTCAGTCGTAATTGCTTGCATGAATGCATTGAAGTCTTTTCAAAAGCCCTTATAACCCACAATATATTGCCTTCATAGAAAGCGTTATGTACATGAATACACATTCAGCACTCATATTAGCAGATAAATTCCATGAAATTATTTGTTCATCGGACCATGCATGCCATACTCATAACAGTGAGACAAAATCATATTTATTCTTGGTAAAGACTTTATGAACAAAAGCTGGAGTCTTGAAAGACAAAACACACTCTTTTCAAAATGTAGCCTGCTGTGTGGAAGCATTATCAGCGGCTATCTCAGTGCATGGCTGGGTTTTCTCATGAAGCTGCCATTGCCCGAGAGCGATGATGCAGTTTGTTTGAAAGCGGGCATTTATATGATGGGCGTTGTATCAGCGGGCCACAGATGATAATCTTGCTGAGTCGACACTGAAAAGGATAATCAACTCTGTTATGGCTATCACCAGAGGGAACAATGCAAGGATGGAGAGGCAGAGCCTCTTTAATTATTAATACCCTGGCACCAGTTTGCTCTATGTGGGCAGCGTTAACCTGCTGCTTGGCCATTCACAGATGGAAAGACACCATAGGAGGTTCTCATGCCCTAATGTGCTCTGTAAAGTGGCACTGCTCAGACCACAGAGAAAACCCATTTTGATCATCACTGTGACAGGACTTCTCAAATGTAAATTCTAGCTGGGAGTGATTCGCCCAGACACTTGCAAAATGCCATCTGGTCCCAGTGATCACCAGTATCTGAGAAGTAAATAACAAGTAACAAGTTTCTCATTTTCTGTTTTCTTCCTCACTTTATCCTATAATCGCTGCAATTTATAGTGGTATTTAATGGGATGTCATTTTAGCCTTTTAAACCGTCACTATGTAACTCTCTATAATTTAAACTTTAGTACCCTTAGCTTTCTGTAGCGATAGCCGAGGCACTAGCTCCCTCGCTGCTGTTTCGCAGCTGTGTACGTTTTGATTCGTCACTTCCTGTGCTTGGAGAAAACTTACCCACCAGTGTACCTACCGACTCCAAAACTTCATTGGAGCGAACAAACTTGGATTTTTACGTAAAGAAGTTTCATAATGCAGCTTTAAACAGCCTTTACATGCATCAATTCATTCACATACATTAATCACAATATTTACAGAACCAAGCTTTGGCCACATCTACAGCACTTGATTTTAGATGAAAGTGGAAATGATTAAGTTCCAGGTGATGTCAAATATTTCATGGGCGCTACAAGGAAAATATGAATAACGCACCAATAAGGCTTCACAATTTCTAATACATGTGTATTGGCACTGCCATAACAAAATGACATTTTGAAGTTTTCTGCCAGTGACCCAGAAGACATTTTTCTCAGTAGGCATGTCATATATAATGTGATATAATATTCCAAACACCTGTGGCCCTTACTGCACTCATGGATCGAGGTATCCAACATGTATGATTCACTGACCAAAACATTTCAAATAGTTGTTGAGAATCAGGTGACACTAAGGTTAATCATACCCCATGTTTCTTGGTGTATGACTAAGTACATATGGCCTTAACTTTTTTTCTGTATTTGTATTTTCAGGAATAAACTAGAATCTGACTGCAAAGTGTCTCAAAAATAGCAGATTTCCTCCTTAATGACCAAAAAAGACAGTTTACAGCTTGTGGACAAGACAATTCAGGAACCTCAAGATCACAGCTATAGTAGCAGGTTTCTGGTGGTAAGACTGAGCCAGAGAAGAGCCAGTGACTGTGACGTCAGTATGAAGCAGCTGTCATACTGGCTGACCCTGTAAGGTAGCGGGAGGCCTGTCCCCTGAGGTTAATTAGCCTGGACAGGCTAGTGGTCTATAATGCCGAGTGCAGGAGTTAGCATCTCTCTGTCTCCCTGACAGCAGTCTGGCAGGATATTGACATAAATACACATCAGGATGTCCTTTGTTGCAAATGGTGTTAAAGTAAAATACAATACAATTCCCAAAGTCTGAAGTGGGCTAGAGGAGAAACATGAAAACCCTAGCGACAGCTCAATTATCCTCACATCAATCAGCAGGGGTTGTGATTGGTCCTGTAAACGGAGCTTGAGTGATGTGTTGCGCTGGATCGATGGCCCAGCGGTCTGCTTCTCAGACAATCAAGTCCACCATCAGCATCACCTCCACCCCATGCTGATGACTTCAGAATAATGCCAATGGTGCGGGGGTTAAAACTTGAATCATATGTTTCTTTGTGTCTCAGTTACAGGTGTATGCACACAGATTTGGAAGAGTAAGATTTGCTGATGGAAACTTTAAAACTTCAGATCCTACCATAACTCAAGGTACAGGTCTAGTTTGCTCCAGTGTTTACAAGCGATAAAAATTTATCCTTTACAGCTTTAAAATACACCTTGGGTAAAAATAAAAATGTGTTTCACATAGAGGCAAACTTTGAATCAATGGCTGAATCACATCAACGGAGGAGTCAATCCCTTTGGAGGTGAAAAATGTCTTCAATCTAATAAATAAAAATGTGAACTGAGCTAAAGTGGCTCAGTTCACAGTGACAGTGGCTCCACACGCCACACCATATTGTAATACCACAGACTCTTCTATCACATTTTCTTCAACTCAGTGTAACATAATGTCTTTACAAGGTCAGTGCTTTGTAGTTTGATTTCATAATTGTCAAAATAACTTACCGCGAAGTCTAATAAATCATCTTGCCTGACTCAGTCTCCAGTCCAGTCCTTGACTTTTCCATGTTTACATATTATTTCAGTTTAGCTATTTTAATAACACAGTTCATAATTCTTAGCTCATTTCTTAACTTTTAAAGTAGGTTGTAAGCAATCTTTCTTTCTTCCACGTTTTTTTATTCTTATGTATGTATACTATTTTGTCGAAACCTTTTCAGACAGTAGTAATACATTGGTAACTAAAAGCCATAATACTTTTCTGACACTATGGGTGCGATGGTATAGGTAAGGGGCACAGCTAGACATATTAGTGAAGGGATTCTCTGTGTTCTGAGCTCCCTTCTGTACATCACAGAGGAAACAAGGGTGCTTTTAAGCAGGAGTAATTTGCACTGCTAGGTTTTGTTTTTTATCTTGGTCTGTGCTTGCAGTGACCCTGGGCCCACTGCTTCTATCATCTGAATTGTCTTCCTGTTCATGATCATCTCTGATAGGAGACGCTCAGTTTTAATCTCAAATTGAACAAATATTCCACGTCTCCCCACATTAGTCATCATGCACTTGCTTTGAATGCAACTCCTCCCTATTAATCAACCTTGTTCATGCATGACGCTCCATATTCAGCTGCTGCAATAAGATAGGATGTGTAGAAAATGGCCTCATTATATTTTACAATTATCTCAGTCACTGGCAAAACAATTTGACAACCAATTTGAAAACTTTCGTCTACCTCCCTCATCAGAGAAAATGCCGAGCTTCCACTCTAATAATAAAAAATGGTTATGGACAAAAGGAAAGAGTCAAGTCTATCAAGTTGTCATACATACATACCTGTTTGAAAAGTTTTCAAAAGAAAACTGATTTGAAGTTTAGAAATGTGTTCTGCTGTTCTGTGGATGATAATCAAATGCAGCAGGTGGTGAGGAAATGTGCATCTCAGCATCGCAAGCAATCATCTCCATTGACGTGTTAATAGCTCATCAGACTAAATTGTCCTAATAACTGCTTTCTGGAATCATGATAGCACATACTTCAAGGTCTTGATGTCTAATGGAGCTGAGCTTTATTTAATTCCTGAGCTGTGCATCTATAAAGAGGTTTCAGATCCTATACCCATGTCTGATAGAGTTGACTTTGATAATCAAAATGTATTTATGATGTATACAGTGAAGTTGACAGTGACATATGCCTCTTCTTGGCTTGCTGTTTTCATATGTATTTTGAATTCCAGTGACGATTGGTCTGACTAGCTCTGTGAATTTGGCTTTGGAGTGCAGCCTCAAGCTGGCAGTGTACAGGCTAGTCGTCTTGGCCGTACGCTTGCGGCTGTGGCTGGATGCACCTGGGTCACAAGGACCAGAGCTGAGGCAGATTCATTAATGCCTGAAGCACATGAATATCATATCATTTAGGGAATGCCCATTTCAGAGTTTCCCATTTCTTCACACAGTATGTACTGTGTTGGGGAGAGATTATCTTGAGTTGTTAGTAGATTTACAGCATGCAGTTTACCGATCCTAGACCGCAAGTGCCAAGAAAGCAGAGGGCTTTAAAACAAGAGACAATGTTTGAGTCAGAAAAGAGTGTGTACTTAATGTAAAACCCAGATCAATTAGCCTACGCAATGTTCATGAGAAAGATATAGCTTTTTCGAAAAAGAGGAAGCTTAAATGGCATAAATGTTACCATGAACATGAACTAAAATGTTACCATGAATGTAAGGAGGTACAATACAAATGTAATTCGACTGAGACTTCAAGGCTGTGGGCGCTTCTCATTTGTTCTCCACTTCTCCTTTTCTTCTACTGTGCTTATAGAACACATTTAGCAACAATATATCATGTGAAATATGTTATGGCTTTTGCACACAAAGCCAGACACATGAAATGAATCAAGCAATGTAATGTAATTAAGGCATTTATTTGGCCTGTGCTTTCATTTTAAGTCCGATTAACACATTTTCTTTTGACACTGTAATTGCAGTGCATTACATTTCTATTCTACAGTACATTATATTTGTATAGAATTGCCACATGTAGGCATGGTACTTTGTAACTACCTCAAAACAGCCTTAATAGCTGCCTCTGCAATAGTGGCAAACTGTTAAACTTCTCAGACAATCTCCTTTCATTAAGGCAGAATGGTGCTCTCCCCTTCTACAGTAATTGACATGTGGGTGAGCAATGACTTACAGTGGAGAGTTTCACTGTCAGGCCAGCTGAAGGGAATATCAAGAACTCATCAATATCGATAGCAAACAGCCCAAATTAGAAGAGCAGATGGTAGGGGGGTCCCTGTTTAACAGTCTGGAGGCATGGACTGAGAGAGTCAGTGGGTAGTGGTGGGATTTTTAATAACACAGAATCAATGAGCACAGCCCGCAAACCTTTCCGAGTGAAGTTATTAATTGGGGAATGAACAATGCTAAACTGTCATGGCAGAGTTGTGGGCTTCCAGCAATTTAAACAAAGTCCTCTTCCCAAGGCGGAGAAGATGCCCGCCTGCTTTATGTTAATGTTCTGTAGTACTTATCCAAGTTATTGTCCATCTCACAGTTCTGTCTCGAGTTAACACATATGGATTTGGAGGCGGCGGAAACAATTCAATCCTTGTTTTTTTTGTGTAAAATGTTGCTGTGAGAAACATCCAACAACATCTATTTAATGCATTAGATGATATAGAGGAGAGGGTTGCAGTAAAAGGGAGCTTTGTCCCCTGCTATTCTATCATGCTGCCATTACACACCGAACAAAGCCAAGTGATTTATCTCAAAAACTATTATCAAAATGAGTAGGAAGAACCCAGGGCTCATAATTCAATTGACACTTCGTAGTATTTGTTATTGGGAGCAGAGGGGAGGGAACACATAAAGATGCTGAAATATTGCTGCTGACACAGTCACTAATACAGCTACTGGCCTACAAACTGAAAACACACACACACACGATTCTTTGAAAGCACTCAACTGAGCATGGATGACAGTGACAAAATAGATGGACTGCTAGGAATGTGTTTAACATACCTTAGCAGGCACACAGCAGATATATTGTGATGAACAGATGGAGAGAAAGGCACTACAGGCAGATGATATTAGGGCAATACCTTGATTCTATCCATGGATCATAACCCGTACTTACCAGCTCTGCATAATGCTGAGGAGAAATTAGAGGGCTCACTGCATCTTCTCATTATCAGGGTGTCTGCAAGTTTCATCAACTTAAATTTAAGACTTTAAGACCTTTTTAATGCCAGTTAGAATGAAATATAAGACCCATTTCACATTTGAAAATGAAAACAGCTGTAGACCTATCAGAATACGTTGTGCATAACTGGAGTCATTTCTCAGCAGAAGAACAGAGCACCAAAACAATCAATATTTCTAAGCCCTGCATTCAAGACTTAATGCTATATTTAACTGTATTCAAGACCATTTAAGGCCTTTAGATAATGTAATTTAAGAGATTTTAAGACTTTTGGAAGCACCCTGCTTATGTATGGTCAGGATTAATCTGAGATCTAGTTGTTCATCTTTGAACCACCCTGATTCCCTCCCTTTCATTCATCACACCGTTTCTCCCAACATCTGCGATACAAAGTATATTCCCAGTAAATCATCCCAAGAGTGACTAAGTTCCAATCCTGGATGCTGCTAAGCAGAATTTACAGGAATTGTTTGGTTCAGCTAAGGTGGTAGTGTTGATCTGTTGGTGTTGCTTTGTTTTCTGCCTGAGGCGGGTGCATAACCATGGCTGACCCATTAATCTTCCTGAATGTGGTAATGATTGCTGCCTTGCACCCTCACAGCCTCGCCAGGGTACTCAATACTTCCTGTTTGATGTTCAAATAATTAGAAGAAGACTAAGCCTAAAGTTCAAGAGTCTTATTAGAATCATGATCTCGAGCACATAGGAACTAATGCACTTCAGGTTTCATGAACGCTGATACTTGGCATTTCATCAGAGCGACAAGTCCCATTCTAGAGAGGGTGCAGGTGTTGCATGAGAGCTGCTCTGACAGCCGCCTTACCTCAGTCAGCTGCTGTTGGAAAGCGAATGAAGTGCATGCGCCTCAGGCTTCAGTCACTTGGCTGATCTGTTGTTGAGGCTGAAAACCAGTAGGGGTTGAGAGGGGTTGCAACGCTATTCACTAAGTGCAACTGAGTTCAAATCAGGAGCTTAGAATAGAGTTTCAGCATGAATTAATGCCACTGTGCTTGAGGGAATATAATATAAATGGTTTTCATGAGGGCTGAAAAGGTCATTGCACAAAAAACGGGCCAGCTCTATGACGTTGAAACAACCTAGAATGGTAATATGTTGAGAGACAGTGTACTTAAATGCCATGTGATTGGTCATATAGTTTACATAATCTTATTGGCAGATTTGAAATAGTTCACCCAAAAAAAGTCAACATCCAATAGGGGCCGAGACCAGGACAAGGTCCGAGGCAATAGAGAAGTGGTCTCTACAGAGTATTGCAGCCCTTGAAGCAAGTTTGCATCTTGTGATGCTTCATGAATGTATCCTGTTAATTTTTAGAATTGATTTTAAGATCTTACCATAAGTTTATCAGGATCAACAAGGTCTAGCCCCAAGTTACATTTTGGCCCTTTTGGCCCTTTATGAGCCTGAACATAGCCTAAGACCCTCAGCCAGAGCCGTTCCAGCTGTCCCTAGATCCAGACTTAAAACTGAAGGTGACTTTTGCAGTCAGAGCTCCTATACTTTGGAGCAGCCTGCCTGAGGAACTCTGTGGACTCTGTGCCATCTTTCAAATCTTCACTTCTTTTATAGAGAAGCTCTTTATAATTGTTTTATTCCACCCTCCTGTTCCGCTTTTTATTGCTCTTTCATTTTGTCATTTTTGTCTTTGCTTTTATTCGGCTTTGTTCTAATTATTTTGACTTATACTGACTTTTATTGGCATTGGGTGAATTGTTTCGCTGACTTTTTTATTTCTTTGTTCCTGTGCTTTTGCCTGATTTTATTACCTCTTCCTTGTCTCTGTAAAGCGCTTTGTAACTTTGCTTTGGAAAATTTTTGGAAAGTGCTATATAAATAGTAATGCAACGTAATATGTAAATGTAATATATAAAAGTTATTATTGTTATTATTATTTTCTTTCCGTGCTTCTTCACCTGAACAGACTACGGAAATAGTTCAGATTAACAAGGCCACCAGACGGTTAATTTTGTAATTGTGGTTTCTAATCCCATCATTTTTCACTGGTGAGTTTGACAGGACAGGACAACACATATTTGTATTGATTTTTCATAGGATCTATTAGCTGTCTAAATTAAGGTGTTATGTTGCTTCACAGATTTTGACCTTTTTGTTTCATCCTTTTAATTGGCCACTAAGGGAGAGTTGACAGATATAGACACAGGGAAATTGAAATCCGTTAGCCTGGACTCTTGTTCACAAGGTCAGAGATATTCAATGGTTTACTGCAAATCTCTATCATTACAACATTACCAGCTATAGCAAATAAGACATTTCTTGTTAGTGCAGTGCATGACACAGTGCAGTTCCTCTGTGTTTATGATGTGAAGTCGCATGTACAATAAGTACTCTTAAATTTGCTTTGTTTGTGGCAAAATGAGTAATATACCTTGCTCTTACAATAAAGGCAAGAGTCTAGATTGATAATTTCCTTGGTTGTAAAAACTAAGATACTAACTTCTGTTACTCTAAGATCAGTTAGACCATCAGTAGGATGAACTTTAGGTTTTCCTGTGGCTTAAAATAAAATTTCCAGTGTGCTGTCAGTCTTCCATGTCCAGACTTCTCTCAAAACTTTGCTTAAAGGTGCATTAAGTCCACACAAAATGACCAGAATATAAATGTGGAGGTTTAATAGGACTGTTGATCAATACCATTGACTCATTACTTACAGGTGCTGAGATTTCTGGCTTTCAAAAGTCTCTGTCTTGGAGATAAATGCAAACAGCAAATTAATACCAAACAAAACAAGCCAAACAATGTGTTTAACATCCCAAAATTACTGCAAGTGTCCATGATTGTGTTATAGCCAAGATTATTGGCACAAAGGTGTCCAAATCCAAATGGTTGACCAACTTTGACCAACTGCACATTTCAGGTCTCACCGTAGATTCTCAATGGGATTGAGGTCAGGACTCATTGCTGGCCACTCCAGAACAGTCCAACATCTTCTCTTGAACCATTCCTGGGTGCTTTTGGATGTGCTGTGGGTCATTGTCCTGCTTTAGGACCCATGACCTTCGATTGACACCCAGGTTTCTGACACTGGGTATCAATTTTCCTCTTACTACCACGTCCTTGCTGTTGCATCATTCATTTGTTCATTCAAACTTTAAGGGAAATCAGGTTTGCACACATGGTTTACAGTAAAACACACAATAAAACATAAACCAACATATACCATACAGATAAACATCAGTTGATAAGACCAGACAGGGATCAGACTGTTGCCAAATATGATGCAATAAAATGTCTCTCATCAGCACAAGATACACAATACTTCTACATGCATGAGTCACTACATCATTTCATGTGCAAATTGTGCAATCAGAGTGCAATGGGATGAATGTGTCCCTGGCTCTTTTACTCTTGAGTTTAGGCTCTCTCAAGTGGCACCCAGAGGGTATCAGCTCAATTGCCTGAATCAGAGTGACATTGGCCTTTCTCACCACATGCCTCTCAGAGATTTCAGTCAGTTGCGTCTGGGTCAGACCAGTAATCTTACTGGCTATTTTCACTGCCCAATCTATTTTATTCCTTAAACTCAAGCTGTAAAATCAGGCTCCACAACAAAAGGTTAAAACAGATTCAATAAGACAAGGTCATCATTTTACCACACACATGTTAAAGTTCATTTTTTGAAGGAAAAATATACACTGCTGTACCTTATTACACATTGCATCTGTATTTGTCTCACAGTAAATCCTATCCACAGCTATCCACCACTGTTCACGGAAATATATATTTTTCCACCAGTTCAATTTCCTTGTGGGTGGTACATAATGCTACAAGAGTACAAGTGAGATGCGGGAAGTGAGCACCAAGCAAAAGTTTGTCTGCAAAAGGACAGGTGGGAACTGTTCTCAACCTCAACTACTTCTTCTCAGTGAGACATTGACAGTGATTCATTGAAACTGTGACTGGCACGACAATAGACCTGCCAGAGATCAGCCAAAACAAATAGGGACAAGTCGGATGGGATTGTTACAGGTGGGGTGTTTGATAAGGTAATACTAATTTTGTTTACAACGCCAACAGGGCAATAGCAAAACAGATCATGATATAAACTGGTGATTATGTGTCATTTATCCTAACTGCCTGAGGGGGAAGCAATCACCTGTGTGATTGTGAGGAGAGGAAGAGCTTGACCACTTGGCAGGGAATTCCAAAGTTTGTCTCACACACACACACACTCAGTGCACTGTGAAGTTCCCTGGGCGTCAGGTAACTGAAAAGGTCCCTGTGCAGACAGTAGAGTTTAGGCATGACCCCCTTGGAATGGAATGTGTCCAAAGTCTCAACTGTGGTCCAGCTGCAACTGTATTGCCATTGTTGGAGTGCGTCAGTGTCAATTCCAGAAGTTTGTGTGACGCATGGTACATCTTTGGTGTGATGACAATGAATTCACACACATTGTCCTGAAAAACGACTCCTTCTCCAGTAGGGTTTGAGAGAAGAAATGGGTAAATTCAGATTATTTGTTGGAAAAAAAACCTTAAATCATGCATACTCATGCTTCTTTGAGTGGACGCACTTGCAGCTAGACACATGCTCTCTCTGCTGTTAATGGTCCCACATTATAATGTCATACTCACTTTAACAAACCTGTCATGCCACATGCTGTGATGCCAAGTGGTATATGAAACCCCCGTAGATCAATGCCGGATTAAGTGATGCCTATTGGTGTAATTGCATTCTCAAGCACAAGGAAAATTAATGCATATTTCTCAGTGCCTATAGGTGCTTTAAGGCCTAAACCCCTTATTAGCAGTCTTTCTGCTGTTCAACCTTTGAGATGTAATTATGAAAGCAGAAACGTATTGTTTCCACATTACTTCTTATAAGTACTCAACTGTTGCATACTGTTCAGATTGTTTTTAACTTCCTGGCTGATGAAATGCCACTGGTCTTGCTCATTGAACTGAATTTCACACCACTGCATATTATAAAAAGACTCTGTTTGCCTTTCTCTGACTATTGCAGATATTAAAGGTACTTTCTTTACAAAACATATTTTTTTTGTCACGCATTGATTAGCCACTGCAGTTGCAAAGGTTAACACATTAGCGAGACTGTAACACACATAACTGCATCCTAACACAAGTTTACTCCAGTTCCAAGCAAGTTGAAGCAAGTGGTGGGTCGTCTTTGCGACAGGGATGTAAAACACTACTACTGAGGGACTCAAGGGGTCACCAAAGGCATCAAATTTCAAATTCTACTGGTAGCAGCGTTAAAGTACTAAAAAATTATGAGCACAACAATAAATGCAGGAATCTTAAAGAAAAACATAGACAACCCTTCCTTTTACAATCACCCTAAGCATTAGGTATTTACCTGGTAAATGGAAAAAATAGAAAGTAATTACAACTGTAAGTAAGTAGGCATTGGAAACATGAAATATTTGAAAGAAATCTCTGATATTGCTCTGGTATAGCTTTTATTACACAGTAATTGTTTTTGGCTCTACACTCTTGGAAAGGTTTATTAAGTTTACCTGGAGTGTACAAGAAAGTGTTTTTTGTTCCCATGGAGTTACCCGATCATGTGTATTATGTAGGGGATTACACAATAATACACATAGAGGCATGAGTATTGCAGGATGCAGAAAGATAGGGGTACTTGCTTCTGCAGGGGAAAAAAATAAGTGCTGTTTAATTCATATTTTCTAGAGTAAAATATTGTGTTTCGTTTCACTGCTCACTTTGACTACTCTGTAACAAGCAACGTTCTTCAAAACTGCTTGGCAGCCATTTGTGTTTGTCTAGCGCGAGCTGATGGTAGCGTGTTTTGCTACTGTAGCTCGAATACTTTGTGGTTCTCCCAAACGGAATAAATACTGCATGCCTAAACACTAAATCTCCTTCACTGTCTTGTTGTAACAAAGGTATTCACTCAACACAACATTTTTACATTCACAAATTTACCAGTGCAAGTTCACACATTGTTTGATGCCAGGTACATCAAGCAGATTGGAGTGGGTCGGAGTTGCATTTTATACTCTCTTGCTATCCCATACTGATTAAAGCTACACCCCTAAGCAACAAACTGCTTTGGTAGTTCTACTTTGTTGTGATATTCACTCAACCGAATCATTTTTACATGAATAATGTTTGCTACAGCAGCGGGAGCTTACAAAATATTTGATGCTGTGTGTAGACATGCAGAGGGGGGTGCTTGAGCTCCTGCCCCGTTGCCCCAAAGTGCCCCTTTTTGGTGATATAAAATTGTATTTTAATAGTTGTGACAGTTTTCATTGAAACAACAGCGACAGTCATCACTGAGTCGTTGTAGATGGTGTGATGATCGGGGAGCACAGTTGCTGAAATATTTGTGACAGACATTACTAAACGATTTTAGATTTATACTTATAAGGCTGCTGTGGCTGTACTAGCATTAAAAAAACTCAACATAGGTCTGCACTAGCTAGCTGGCATATTTCCTTGTTGTTGGCTCAGAGTCCTATATAATACAATTCCATAGGGTTTAGACTCACTTCAGATGGTGTTTTATACCAAAATATGAAAAATGATAATCATGAAAAGAATAAAAATAGCAAAGCGGCTTCAAAACTACTGAAAAATAGCATAGGATAAAATAACTTCTATGAGATTAGTGGCATTATATTTAATTTCCATTCATTCAATTCCATTTAAAATGTAACCAGTTTAGAGACAGAAAATGCAGAGGTGATGGAGACTGGAAAAGACAGAGAAAGACATGAGCTGGAGCTAGTTAGAGAGCAGATGGATGTGGAAAGAAAGGAGTTGGAGATAGACACAGAAGAGGCTGAGACAGAAAGAGGAGAGATGGGAGTCAGACAGAGAAATGGAAGCAGCAATAGAAAAGGTGGAGAGGGGAAGATAAGTGGAGACAGGGAGAGGAAGAGGAAAGACACAGGTGGAAAAACAGGCACAGACAGAAGTAACAAAAGAGTCAGCAGAATTTGATTACTTGCTTCAGTTCAAAAAATCCAACTGGTCCAACCAGATTACAAAAGTACAGAATTACATTAAATTAAATATGAAGCTAATCTTCTCTTTGCAAACACAATTAGACCATGCCAACACATCATGAATTTCCCTCATAATCATTCCTCATTCCTAAAGCACTGGTATGATGAAAATCCCTGGTTAGAATATTCTCTGGATTCTACAAGTTGAGGAAGAGATGCAAAAAAAAAAATCTTAATGTATTTGACATGCTGTTAATAGGACATACTGCTGGTGTATTTGCTGATTACCAGTTGTCTTATTCCCTGTGACATACTACGATGAAAGTCAGTTTTGTTTTTCACAAGGGTGGTAACAGAGCAGGAGTCTTGGCAGGTGGGAAATTAAGAATTTGTCTTAGCCTACTATTTCTGTAACAGTACTGGGTTAAAGACAACTGGTAATCTTTAATGATACTACCAAGAGCATAGCAAAGATTGAGCAATTCCATGCCAAATTCAACATATCATGGAATTGCTCAAGACTACAAATGGCCTTTTTGTCATTTGAGCCCCGGCCCCTGAAGTAGGCTTTGCTGCCATGGTTACATCATATACCTTAGGGTTTTGTAAACTGAATAAATGCTGCATTATAAACACCGAACTGCTTATCTATTCTATTGTAAGTAAGCTATTTGCTAAACAGAATTGCTAAATTGAATTCATACATGTTGCCCGACAGTATTTGATGCACAGTGTATCAGCCCGATGGCTCCGTGAAATGCTTACATCTTGGTAATGCATTAATATAGAACAGTGATAAGGCTACTCCATCAGAGCCATGCAGTTATATGAAATTAATCAACATCCCTCCAGCCATTCAGAATTGAGTTTTCACCCAGGTCATGCTTTGAAAGTCTAATAAAGCTGGTTAAATCTAAAATGGATGTGATCTTTTAAGGATATTAGCAGCATTATTGAGTTTTGCTCATCTTCAGTGGCTAGCAATTCCATCCATCACAGAGAACTTAAGTTCCGTCCATGGCCACGGCAGACACCTTGAATTAAGATGGATTTACCTAATAACTCTTACTGCCTCCATAGTACATGTAAACACTTAATTTCACATTTTTTCAGAATTCAGAAATGTTCAAAAGATGCTAACACAAGGTCAGTTTTGCCATTTCAGCATAGGCAGTGCATGGTGGTAGGAGCTGAACCTAAGTCAGCCTTAACTTGTGGGGATCCTGCTGAATGAATTCAGTATTCAATTTTATAAATGTTCAGTCGTAATAATTCATAAATAGCAGTAATTCATAAAAAGCACCTTAAATGTTCCCCTATCTTGCTAGATTCTTGGTGATTTTCATATTCATGTCTGCATCCATCCTCTAGCTAGAGAATTCTCCAGTCTTGTAGGGTCTTTTAACCTTGTTCAATCTGTAAATGAACCAACTCACGTCAACTCAATCACGTCATACTCTTGACTTTGTTCTGGCATCTATTCTAGCCCAAGATGTCTGATCATAAGGCTACTGCGTCTCCCCACTCCTAAACGTAATGCTCCTGTTTGCTCCTGCATCCTTAACCTCTCAACGGCCAGTAAGTTCTCTGAGTATTTTTAGCTCAGCGCCCATCACCAATTTTACTGATGCCTCTGTACATACAGAAGAGCTAATCTCTCTTTTTAATAACACTTATTTAACCATTTTAGACTCTGTTGCTCCTTTTAAATATAAAACTTTTAAAATCCCACCCTCTCCCTGGCCAAACCATAGGACTAGAGCCATAAGGAGAAAGTGCAGAAATGCTGAGCGTAAGTGGAAGAAAGATAGACTAGATTTTAAGACCTTTTAATCAAATACCAGCAGGCGGTTAAGGATGCAAAAGCAAAATATTTCTCTGATATCATTGCCAAACACAACCAGAACTCCTGAGTCCTAAATTCAGCAATCAACCCACCCCATAGCTCCAGCTGTGAGTCCTCCCAAATTCTTTATAAATAAGGTCAATCATGTAAGGTCAAGTATTTTACCTGTCTGCAAGGCTAACCACAACCCCATGAAACCGTGCTGTGCTCAGCTGCTTTGAACCTATTAGTCTACCTGTGCTTGAGAAAACAATCTCTGCCATGAAGCCTTCCAAGCTGTCCTCTTGACGTTATCCCTTTTTAGTACAGCTTGCCCAAGTATTTTATCCATCATAAATAGCTTGACCACTGTCTCCGCTCCATCCTGTCTGAAACATGCAGTAATCCAGCCCCTCTTTAAAAAACAACTTTGACCCACAATTCCAAACAATTTTAGACCAATTTCAAAACTTCCCTTTTTATCTAAAATCTTCTAAAACCTCCTTGATTGTAATACATTAGATTACTTTATATAAGCAAACTATTATTTATATATTTATTCATTGCCGACTTTATACAAGCTTTCGCGTGCACACTTTTTTCAACAAAAATAGAAATGTTTCTGTGTTATGATTTCTTCTATAACTGAGAGTGCTGCCAAATAAAAAAAAATGCTTTATTTAGTTGATATAAGACGTGCCAAGTCTATGTCTATGGTAAATCGCACTAGCCACCTGGCCGCTAGTAAAGCAGTGGGCGTATTTTTCATTTAAGCTTAGTTTGGGTATTAAAGGAAAGATTCTGGTATCATGACAACATTACTCTGCAAGTTTAAAGAGCATTGTAAATGCACTTTTGAAGTGTATTGCAATCAGTGACAGTTGCAAGGTAAGCAAACTCGATTCAAAAGCACTGACAAATAAAGCTAAGACAGACAAATAGAACAAGGTGAAAGCCCTACCAGAAGGCTCTCTGCAGGTACAGTTATCTCCCACATAGTGTCCAGGTGGAGAATAAAAGACAGGAGATTGAAGTGAGCCCTTTCTTTTGAACACATCGTAACTCTCACCTAAAAAAAACACATCAATACATACCGCTGAAATGCATCACCGGCTGTCCACCAAAAAAGCTGCTATTGTCATCAAGCTCTTGGTACTTTGCTCCACCAGCAATCTTACAAGAGCACATTCATTTAGACCCATTCTAAATTTAAGAAAGCAGCTCACAGAGGGTACTCTCTCTATCTGCCCCATCTTTTATAAAGAGACTTCATTTGAAATGAGCCAAGAAGTCTTTTTGAAGCGATGGTAAGGATAAAAGGGTTAATCCTTAATTCGAACATGAACATAAGAAGACACCTGCCACAGAAAGCTAAGGCTTGGGGTTGGAGAGCTTTTTCACTTTCAAATTGATTAGCAGATGACTTACAGTCACTCACTGCATCGTATATGCTGCTTGACAATGCCTCAGCAACATAGCCTCTCTGAAGAATATCACAAAACCTTTCCAACTAGTTCTGCAAGATGTTCAACTGTGCCACATTAGGTCTGTACTTGTTCCCCAATTTGACATTTCGGAATCTGTATATCTTTTAGCTGTATTTTGAGGCCATAAAATGTTTAATTTATATTCTACGATTCATTAAGATGGATCGGCACTTTGAGGTATAACAGATGTGATTTGCCAAAATCTTATTTTTCACAGCTCTTAGCATTAGACATGCCAGTAATTGATATACTTAAAATATACTGTCAAAGCATCACAGCAAGAGATCACCATTTTCTTAATAATAAAAAGATTAGTCTTTATATTACCCTCTGTATGATAGGATGTTGATAGAATTCAATATGCTTACTATAAAAGAATAAAAGAGGCACATTAGAAGGGCTGCTCTTACAAACCCAAGGCCAGTAACATGCCGAGACAGTGCTACAGACTGCCCAAACACACAAAACATCCTAAAGCTGTATCACCAACGAGAGAGGACACGAGCGGTATAACAAGTATCTGTATCTTCCATGATGTTGTTACATCTGTCAGCGCGTACTGTCTGGGGAAAACAGAGTGGCTTTGACCCTAATGCCTCCTGACAATTTAGCCACTGCATTTGCTTTACTACTAAGCATATGTCAACTGTTTGGGTAACAAATCTAGCAAGGGCACTTTGTATTTGTATCAGTAAATGTGGTTGTTAATGTTAAAAGCACACAAGAAATCTATGTCATTTAATGTAATTTCTTTATCTTCTTTTATAACTAAATGCAGGCAGTCAAATAGGTTAGAAGTTAGCTTTATGGTGAATGTTGTTCTCTACTTGATCCTGTTCAAACAGGAGGTGCATTACTTCTTGTGTGTCTGTTAATGTCTCATGATAAACAAATATACTGCAGGTCAGAGTAGTGGGACAGTACAGTACAAAGCATTTGACCAAAATGCTAAAGTATACTGCAACATAAGAACTCTGTGTTTGAAACTTTTTTAATGATTCAGTGCTAAGTAAATGGATATGACTGAACAAGATAGATTAGCCACAGGGAAATATTTAAGTGCCTCCAGCTGAAGGAGGTCATTGAAAAATTTGCAAACCATGGTGTAAGACTGATGATTTCCTGTCCTGAGTGCAGCTACTGTGAAGGAGTCTGACAGAACATTAATATGTACATGGCCTGGATCTGTTCTCAGAATTGACCAAGAGCACAGCGGTAGGAGTAGAGGAGGCAGGGGGTCAAGTTGCCCATCTCTCACCCTCTGTGGATAAAAGTAGCTTTGAGCAATGTGTACAATGAGAAACTTACAGTATATATTTCAGATTGTTTTACTGATTGCTGTCATAAAATGTCACCATTTTCCATACACTGTAAATGCATTGTAACCATATCCATTGAGGATGGAATTTATAAGTAACAAATAAATCCCACAGAGGAACACATGTAATCTGCATAGTTGTTAAATCATTTAGCAGACGCTTTTATCCAAAGTGTATATATATATATTTACAAATAAACAAAACAAATAAGCACGTGCTAAGAGGAAGGGTCAGGTAATATTGTTGGTTGGGTTTTCAACCTGTGGCGGAAGATGGGTAGTGACTCTGCTGTACAGACATCAATAGGGAGTTTATTCCACCACTATGGAGCCAGGGCAGGAAAGAGCTGTGACCGGGTAGATCGGCCCTGTACATGACAATTCCAACTAGAAGGCACTCCGAGAGTGCAAAACTCTGCTAACTCCGAACAATTCCCCACATGCTATTACACCCAAAGACATCATTCCTATCATTTCAATTTTAAGTTAAATTGATGTCTTGACCCTGTGAACATATCCTCTATAGGATTTGGAATCAAGTCTCATAGTTTCATAGATATTATACTATAAAATACTATTATATGTATCGGAAAGCTTTTGTTCACTCTGAAAGAAATTCATCTTTTTAATTTTGCATATGTATGTAAGGGTATTCAGTATTTATTTAGATTTTTCCTTCAGTGGAATAGAAATCAGCCATCTTTGAACCACTACAAGAAATATGGAGGTGGAGCTGCTGATAATCCTAATTAGAGAAACAAAGGAGGAGTTTTGAGCTGTGAATTGGTTATCCATCTTTCATGGATGACTAGGGTACTGAAGGAACAAATGGTACACGGATTAAAAGTGGCACATAAACCACCAGTGTGAAAACGGAGTGAAGCAAATAAAACATTAACAGATTCTTGAGAATTCAGCTTGCTAGTGGGCATTTACTCTTTTCTTTATTTTAAAAAAAATTGTAAAGGCTTCATTCAGAGGTCTTGAGTGAGAGAGAAGACATGAGTAATTTGATTTGCGATGCACTTTCATTATTAACAGTTGGCTGAAAACAAATGTTTCCACATAATGTTTATTCACTTATATGGACAAATAGATATTCTACAACTGCGATGTCACATAACAGGATGAAGCAGACACCATGACAGACAGAATGCATTATTTATTTGCAGTCTCTCTCTCTGTCTGAAAGTTAACATTTGTTCCATTTTATATCCACTTTTTTTAAAAAAAACTGTGGATGAGTTTTTGAAAATAACATTTTTTTCCTGTTTTGATTTCACTCCAATTTTTTTTTTTCTTTGCATGGAAAACAAAATGTTAGTGGCTCCAACCCCTGAACACCCGCATCCAAGACTGGAGTAATACAATGGCATCTATGGCCAGCTATAGCAGCGTTTCCTTAGTATTCAGTCGATTACTCTGCATGCCAAGTATGTAAAATGTAAAAAACAATAATTTCAGTCACAATACCTACTAGCACACCACTCCCTGGTCTGTTTTGTCCAATGCTCTATTCTGCAACAGTGGTCGAAGGCAGAGGATGTTCAGTCCAAATTATCAGATGAACAACAATGCTATTTTTTCTTTTTGACAAACCTTCACCACAACAATTTTCCGTAGCAGCGACTGCATATTTTTATCTTAAAGTTCAAATAATCCAAAGTGCAATGTGTTATAATTATAGGATTCATCACATGTGTTGAAATGAATTCATGTTGTCAGTTCCTAAACAGTTTTAACACTATCTTATCTGGCACAAATAAGTATCATTTTGCTACACTGAACAGACTCTCTGCAGATGTTCCATTCATGTTCATCAACTTCATTTCCTCATGTCTTCATTCCTGTTTGAACAACTCACTTCTCTGCCATTGCATTGGATTCATATGTTTAAAAAAGAGAGTTTGTGCAGAATATGTAGCAGAGACTGGAAAGTGAGAACCCCTACTAATGAAAATCTTGGCGCTTCCTTCCTCTTCCTTCCTTACTGATTTTGCGAGTCAACAAAACTGGAAGACTAGATAATTGTTTTTCACTTTGAATAGGCTTTGTGGACTAAATGGGGAACGCAATACACCAATGAGTCAAACATTCACAGAATTTTTAAAATAACTTTGCTTTTAGTGTTTGATGGGAAATGTCATTTCTTAATGGACTACAATCTAGACTGAAATCACGAGGCCTTAGCCTAATTGGATTCTTTTCTGCATCACAAAAGGGATGTTTCACACCAAAGGCTGTAGGTTCATATTTTATACTAAACCATTTAGGTCAACTTATACTTAAGATAAACTTTGACTCGACATCATTACCTACAATGTGAATAACATAATATACCACCAACAAAAAAAAGGTATAATTTGACATCTCAACATACATGTATTTACAAGAACAGTCAACAAGAACAATAGAAATTCAGCAGGATACTAATTATAACTATTATTTAGAAATGCATTGAATGCTATGGATATCGGTTCTATAAGCCTCTCACTCACAGTGGGTGAATAATTTCATTTTGAACAGTGAATTCTTCCAGTAACTATCAGTGCAATCATTGACAGCTTCTCAAGACTTTATGATTGCTGGACAGATTAGAGGACTCTGGTGTAAATCAGAGTCTGTCATCCAAGAACTAACAAGTGCTTCAGCAATCAAAAATGTATTCTCCAGAGACAAAAAAACACCCTTTGATTGCAGGGATTGAGATTTTTAAGACGTCGCCATGATAACATCTGTGGTGAATTCCCAACTGGGAAAACGGCAATAATGAAAAAATTTTACTGTCTCATTACGACACATAAATACTTCAAATTTTATAGTTTCACACATGGACACTCAGCACAGCTATGTGACATGATTTCACACAAGAGGTTGAATTCCTGCTCAGGATGATAAATAGAAGGGATTATGTGTGAACATTTACTGAAGTTATGGGAAACAGGCGGTCTGCGGGTCACATCCAGCCATGATGTCATTTAAATGTATCCCACAAGTCACTTTCTCATTGATTACGTGCAGTAATATTATGTGCATCCTATCTACTCGAGGATGTAAGTTATATCATTAAGTGTGTGATTGCCTGATTGTCTAAAGTGATCATATTCATGACTGAGACGAAAAATCTTTGAAATCCACAACTTTAATATTTTGTATAATATGAGGCACAGCTACAATGCTTCACTCTCATTTTCTAAAATTAAAAATACTAAATTGTACTACTTAGAATGTCCATTATATCAGACATTATTCCTTCCTTGTGGTATTTTTGTATGGAAAATAGACCAATATAAAAAGAAATGTGTACTTACCTGATGAATGACTGCATGTTTAAAGCCCCAATTTGTATTTGTTATTGGGATATAGCCTGCCCTATTGAAACTCGTGGTTTATTTATGTTTTGGTTATTTGATTGATTGCTTGATTGAATGAATTATTTATATTCAGTGAGATGTCATATAAGAACTAAAAAGAAGCTGCAGGGAGCTTTGTGTATTTTGAGGCTGTGAAAGATATCATTACATGTGTATTGCTTATAAACAGTGATGAAAACAGACCTGCATTTTGAACTACAATAGGTTATGAAAGAAGAAGAAAGAAAATCTGTCAAACCATATGAATATACCTAAAAGTTATGCGTCAAAATAAATCAGCAGTCTTTAAAGCAGGCAAATAATTAACATGCTACTTGAAAGCAAATGATCCAGCCTATTGTAAGCGTCTACATGGTAGTCCTTACCTCTGAATTGAGTGGTAAGCAAATTCATAAAACTACAAGCAGGAAATAATTAAAGCCTAAAAGCCTTTTTATCTTCCAGAAGAATGGAGGCATTGATTTTTTTTTCTCCAGCTTCCTCTCATTTGTACCCTGCTATGATAAGAGGAGTCTTTGTTTGGTGGAAAAACTAAAAGAGGACCAAAGATGTGGAGAGGAGACAGGCGGGCTCATTATCGCCAGAAGCAAAAGTTCCTAGAACAAAAGTCATGTGACCTGTGTGGGCACACTTTTTATTTTTTCTGGTGTGTGAAGACTCTTTGATTTGCTTTCACTTTTATATCGTAATGAGCGATACGGTCTAAGCCTGCTCCAACATGTTGTGTGCTCAGCAGTTCTTCCTCTTTTCCCTGCCAGTTGTGTTGACTGGTGGTCCCTGTGACCTGCCTTTGCACAGTGCATCATTTGAAACATCATTCACTTGCTCTGCTCACTGGTGCTCTAGTCTTGAGTTGGAGTGCTGAGTGTATTAATGAGTAGGGCCTGGGTCTTTTGGCTCGTCAAAACCATCCATCAGCATAAATCTCCTTTAACTAGAGAGAGGAACTTCAGCTCATCAACATGAAGGTGCTCATACATCAGAGTCTTCACCACCCCTTAGAAAAAAAAAGATTGATTTGTTCATAATGTTCTTTTTTGCATAAGCTACAGTCGTAAGCACATCACTCATTTGTTCATATCAAAATTGCCAGTCATATTTCATATCCAGCTTGATATTCAAATACCATGTGCATGGCATATTTTTTCTTCAGTCAGTCAGATCTTCTAGCAGTAGAATTTGAAATGTGTTGACTTTGGTGAGCTATTGAGTCCCTTAGTGGTAATGTTTTACATGATTGTTGCAAAGATGACTATTGGAATTAGAATAAACTTGGGTAAGGATGCAAGTTATTTTACAAGATGTGGGCATCAGTCAGACACTTAACCCCCAACACCACACGGTGCTCTCTCACCTTGTGTTGAGTTATGCTCGCTCGCCCACTGTTATAGTCATGTTAAGCTTTGCAAACTGCAGTGGCTAATCCATCCATGACAAAAATATTTTTTGCCGCCAAATATTTTATTTACAACTAGATTGAGCTAGCAAAGCAGTTTTTGAGTGACGTGTGGAGTATATGTGGTGCCAAAGGTTACCCCGTGTATTTCGTCCACAAAATGTACGGTGCACCAAATGTTACCCCATAGACGTTGTGAAATACAATTGATAAAAGTCATTATTTCTTTTAGTTAGGAAATCACTTTTAGACCACACAGCGTTACAGCTGATGTCAGCATCCACAGCAATCTAATAACCTAATGTACAAAGGAAATAATGCGCCATGCTGTCAAAGTTTATTTGGAATAGAAACAAATTTAACAATATCCAGGGGAGAAATGGAGGCGTAGCCGCTATTTTATTGTATGACATGGACAAGCACTAAGCCAAAAAGCGTTCGAGTAAGCAAAACACCATAAAGAACGAGACAGTTAAGTGATGAAGTGCGAAGTATAAGGTATTTAAAAAACAATTTCAATTAACTGCATGGAATTCTTGGACTTGGGATAAACGTTTATGCATGCGCTCGTCTCTCGTCTCCTGAGGGCATAGCATTTCCACCTTTCTCATGTTAACAGATAATTACTCCAAAATACTGGTATTTAAATGGTTTAAAAGCATACTCAATGCATGGGGTTGTACTGTATGGACTGTAGTAACTTAAACTACAGCAACAGCTGATACTGCACACCTAGCTAGGGCTGTGGGACTGTACAGCATCTGTACTTGTCTGTATATTTGTTCGGGTACAAACAAGTGGAGCAATTCAGAGTGAGGCAGTCCTCTAACTGTCTCGGTTGAGGCTCCTATGACACCGAAAACAACACAGAATAAAACCAATTCTCTTGGCGGTGCTCTCAGTTTTCTACAGCCGTTATACTATGCTATCAAAAATAATTTGAGAATTATATATTGAGGTAAATATTCTACATGTAGGAGCTTTTAAGATTTTCAGACTCACTGAGAGCCTCCTGGCTACTGCCCATGCAGTGTTCAGTTAATTATCTTCCCCTTCCCCTGTTCTTCATTTCTTCACTCTCCTATGAGCTAGATCTGGTAATTATTCCAGCTATTTGAGCTCTGATCTTTGCCTGTGCAGATCTCATTTTGAAGCCCACTGTAGATGCTCTATCCTTTGTAATTGATCACCCATATCCAATTAGACATTGAATTTGACAAGAGTTGAAGAACTTTTGCTGTTTCCTTTACTCCAGTTCTCATAGCTTTTTCTGGAGCCCTTGTCATGCTCTGCTGACAGCTGATTAATGCACTCTGCACCATGTCCAGGGATAGAGGGTTTCCATCGCTAAACTTTGTGGAAAGGATGTCAGGGAAGGTGGACATGTGCTAAAAGCAATCTTTCTTGCAGTGCAGAAGGATTCAAAAATGCTTCTTGAAATACGTTCTATTTGTGGCTCCATAGAGAATCTCTGTGTTCCACTGTGCCACCTATACCGTGGGCAAGATATTAGTCTTGCAGTGTTGTTATTGCAACACAATTAATAAAAAACAGCAATGATTCCATGACATGCAATCCCCTTCACTTTATGCACAAACAACACTCACTGATCTCACTGATTTTCTGGTTCATACCAAATAAGTTGGTAAAACATGACTGAACCTGTTGTAAACAATTCTCACCTTTTAACATTCTCAAAGATAACTTAGATACAGGCTTGATGTAAGGAGTGAAAAGATCCAAGAGACTGAGGCCCAGATTCACTAAAAGTTGACCGAATGACCAAATCAGAATGCCATGCTATTCACTAACTGTGAGCAATTAGTGGAAAAGTTGCCTAATAGTGCTTGTCAAAAAGTAAAGCTCATAAAGTTTGTGCCTGTCACGTTCATTCATGTGTAAATTCGATGTAAATCTAATAAGTTATTTGTAGGCAAGACCATACATTTGAGACTGTACCCAATTCACTAACACTTTACAGCATCAGCTACCTCAAATTATTGTAGCGGATTGAAGTTTCTTTGGAAAGTGGTGTAAAGACTTTGTGCAGAGTTTGACCATTCAGAATGGCTGCTATCATTGTTGTAAGACGGGGCATCGTCAACAACATATCAGACAAACAAGGGAAATGTTTTTTTTCCTAGAATCTCAGCTCTAGTCAGAGAACGCTCCAATTATAAACTTTAGTGCGCAAGGGTGCCAACCTTGGTGGATTCGTCTTAAAGCTGAAGCATGCAATTTGCATTGACTGACTTTGTTGAAGGTGTTCAGGAACATTACAAGAAAGAAAAATGCTTTTAACATGACATTTTTGTTTATTGTTGTTTATGTTTTTTGAGTCAAGCAGCCTAAGAATTAGTGCAAGTTGCTAAAGGGCATTTGAAAGTTCTTGAGAGGGGAGAGAACCTTGCTCATACATTTCCCCAGCCCAATTTCTCTGAGCTGATATTGTAGTAATAATGGTGATGAGATGGCGGAGGAGAAGGAGAAAAAAAAGAGCGCAAAACTAAAAAACCTCAACCTTTATCAAATGCAATGTAATTGTTACAATTGAAGGGACTGCCTAATTATGTTATTCCAATGGAAATTAAGGACATTTTCCTGGAAAGAAAATTGCTAATTTGCAATATTTGATGCTTTATATATAATTATGGGTGGGATATATAAAATTATATTTTATTATATTTTAAGTCCCCAAAATTGTTCATAAATGAATCAAACACAGAGTGTTGGCTTTGCTTAAAAGAAATACACATTATGACCAATATTACAAAGGCAAACTAATTAAAAGTTGTTGTTACATCCGAAGAATTAAAGATGAACACTGCCTACTATAATCATTTAAAATATATTACTCCTATGTCCTTGGGCTATGCAATGAATCTTTGTGAACATGAACAACTCTAGCCTAAAACTAGAAACCAGAGTTGCAAAACTGTTTCTCATCAAGATGTACAGCTTGGTGCTTTTTTCATAGATAATCAATGTGAATCAGTGGAGTCATAGATGGTTTTGTTGGAGGTTTTACTCACTAATGAGCTGTAGTAGTGCTAACATTTCTGACACCAAAAAAGTTTGCTTATTCATATGCCCAGATAATCTCACAGGAGCATCTCTCAGTTGAATTAAAACCTGTAATTACAAGTATTCCATTTTTAATTAAAACAGTCACACAAAATTTCATGGAATGAGCACAGACTCTGAAAAGCAGATTATGTGTTGTGAACACGAATAATGTGAAGAGTATGCTCTTCCACCACGAAAGGATTATGGGACAATAGCATGAATTGGACACAAAATTTCACCTGTTTGTCACATGAAAACTTCAGCTAAGGTTAAGGCCTAGGTTTAAGTTAGGGCAAGTAAAACAACTTCAGTTAAGGTTAGGGTTGAGGTTAGGCAACTAAACAACTTTGGTTAACGTAAGGCAATTAAAACTATTTGGTCAAGGTTAGGGTAAGGTTTTGGTCATGGTTAAATAAGAAAAACTTGACACAAACTAAATATGACACACTTGAACCCTGGTCTTCAGAGTTGAAGGTAAATGCATCCGCCCATCCACCACGCTAACCTCCTCACTCTTACTTTTCACCACACTATTTCATTGTCAAACTACTGCATGTTTCTAGTTGTGTCTCCTCCATGCAATGCCTTCACTTCTCTCAGTTTTTAAAGTAAAACAATAATCCTTGTGGCAATTTGGCCACTTTATTTCTATAACACCTGCAGTATGCTTTATTTATCAAGTTTCGCATACCAAAAGATCTCATACGCTCATGAAAATAATACACTTATAAGATTTAGTCATCCGACTTTAGGACAGAGAGCCAGTGTAAGTGGACTGCCAACAGGGTTATTGCACTGAGGTTTGAACTCTCCAAAGCACTGAAACACCAGAACATAATATAGAATGTGGACTTTATAGATAGTTTGTTGCAGTTTTGAATTTGTTGTGCTCTGCCTCTATAATCAGCATCAAACGTTTGAACTTTCAGATGATCTAAATTATCAGGCTATTACACCGTAGTTTTTGTATAAATCAGAGCATAAATACAGAATGTGGTGTGAATGGTGTTTCACACAATTGTTGTCTTCGCCTCCTCCATGATGGATTTCTCCCTGTATGATTGTTGAACCTCAGTGTAAAATGTTTATGACTATCTGCGTTTCTATAATATGTATTAGAATAGTGTTTCCTATGACTCATAATGGATGGAGAATAGCAGATGCATTCAGTCTTGTAGTACCGCTAGGTAGACTTGCCGCACTCTGTGCAGGGAGTTTAGCCTCACGCTATCCTGATGCAACACAACTTGCTGGTGTCAGACTCAGATAAGTCATAATGAAGATGCTGAGTGTATGGGTGCACCCTTAACTTTATTTCACAGTACTTTGTCTGAAAGCAGATAACATAGTATTAAGAAATAAAATAAACACATTTTTGTGCTCTTGTTTGTTTTGATGCACTTGAACAACAGCTGTTCGTCTTTCCAAAGGTTTTTCTCAACACTTTTAACTCTTATTAGACACAGAAGTGCTACAATATGCAGTATAAAAACATGTTGCTAACTGGCTAAATTAACTAGAAACCCGACAGCTCTCAGAATATACTGAAACACATTTATAAAAATGACAACAAATGAAGACGTGTCAACAGTATCAACATTGAAAATAAAACAAAGTAAATTTACACTTGTACACACATCCCAAAATCTTAAGGCGGTTGAAATATTAATTCAGACAACCAAGTTAACACTTTACAAGATGCTTACATGACACATTCATATCAGGCTCATGACTTGATTCATGAATAACAGCCCCATTACACATGTGAAATGTATGCAACATTATTACATCAAAATCAGAAAGGACAACAAATTCTCAGTAAAACAGTCTGTAGAGTCACTCCATAGGTCACATCTAGATATAGTCTGTTCACTGTACTGTGTGGTTGAAAAAATATTTCAAACTGTTTCTACTGGAAGTATGAAACAGTGTTATTTATCAAATTGAAACGACAGATATATTGAATGCATCAGCCATGAGTAAAATCTCTAAACTCTGAATTAATCAACATTCTACATCACAATACATTGAAAGTTGTGTTGTTAGAATTTTATAAATACATAATGACGTTGTATTGATTTCACATTCATGAGTATATTATGAAACATCATGAGCCTGTTAGGAATGAGCTATATAAACCTCTTACAAAGAAAGCATTATTAAGTCTTGTATTTACTCAAATATTGTATGATATACAAATTCACAGCCAGTAAGTCAGAGGATTCAATTTCACATTCTCAAATTTTACTCTAGCATGTTGATATTCATCTAGTATCTTCATAATGTACAAAAAGATATAACAGCCTAGCAGTAAAGAAAAATTGAAACCTCTCAGCAAGCAACAAGGCCCATCTGAAAAACAAACTACTTTCCTGCCTTTCTTAGATTAGACATTATGCAATATAGTACACTGGAAGAAATATTGAATCAAAAAACAAAACAAAACACGGTTGTTAATAGCATTAAATTAATATTTCCTTGAAAGAATACATAAAAGCTGCCATATACAGATCTGAATATGTATGCATTACATTCATCCATCGGGCTGTAGGATAAACTCTCCTGCAGAGAAGAACAGCTCTCTCTGTGCCTTAACAACAAGGAAGAGAGTACCATTGCCTTCCCTGAAATGTGATTAATAATAGGCTGTCAATGCCATATATGTATATTATCTTTTCAAATATTTGGACTTTTGGATGAGTAATTGATTGAAACAAAATGAACATGACCATGCAGAAACATTGTAAACATTTCAACTTGTTCTACTTTGGTACTAAAGATAGAAATGATGGTTCATGAAGTTGGTTACTGAGACCTTCTAACAGCAGGTGACATAATGTCTTGCCTGCATGAAGTCTAACAGATTCCACCTACTGAATATTGTGCAGTGTGGTTTGAGGGCCTTTAAAAATGAATGTATGTAATATGTGTGAGCTTTCAAAAACAAAACAAATCAGAGCGGTGAAGGTAAGATTACAAACATTCTGACAAATTTAGAATGTGATTCTGTAGTAAACATATAATCCAAAGGAACAGTTCTCCATTTGATAAACCTGATTCATTCACTAATACTTTTACATTTTTTACAGCAAACATTGCAAATATAGAAACCATATCTGTACATAGTTTTTATTGAATGAAATATATGCAGGGAAGAAAAACATGTTCTTTTTGAATGAGTGTGGTTCAGACAGTTCTTCAAGAAAAATATTGAGGTTTCAGTAGACACGTCTTCATATAGTATTCTCAAAGTACACAACAGCAAATCCACTGTCACAGGACTTGGCCATGCGATACCCAAAAATCTAGAATCCATTGTAATATATATATTCTTAATTTGCAATATATTTTCTCCTTAATAGATAAAAGTTTGAAGTGTAAGTGGACTGAATGTTATACATAATATGACAAATCTATCATTTTAAAGTATCTTTCCCCCATGTTCCTCACAGTCAAATTAGAATGTGATACACATGAACAAGTAGTTGATTACAATATGGAAGTATCCATTGATTTAATTGTCACAAGGTTCTTATGTCATTTCTGCAATGTGTGGTCCATTAAAAACACTTGAAGAGGTTAAGATTTATGTTGGGCTGATACACCTTTCCAGTAGTCTAAAATATCATGCAGGTCCTCATCCTTTGCAAACTGGACTTTCTTACGCAGTGCATGACCTGCAGCCATGTACTCCTCATCTTTGTGCCGTTTGCGGTGGAGTTTGAATCGCTCCCAGATGCTGTGTGAAGGTTTGCAGTAGTATTCAGGACTTGAGGAGTAGCTTAGATTGTGGTACTGAGAGGACAGCTGAGAATATGCTAAGTCTCTGGAGCGGGTATGAGTAAGAGGCTCCAGGATGGAGGACTTGTGGCTGTCAGGTCCCTCAAGCTCCTCTATCTGAGCATCAGGGTACGAGTGTCGGTGGTCACTGTACTGACGAATCTTCTCTGCCTCAGCCCTCAGGATGGCAGCAGCAGGTGTTACAGTGAGGATGGTCTCTCCTGTTGGGGAAGTTTTCTCTATGTACTTGGATTCAGAGCGATAAGGCCTGGGGCTTCGCATGGGCCCTCCTGTGGCAGTGCTGGGCCTCTTCGGCGACACATCTGAAGTACGATGCCTCTGCAGAGAATGGTGGTAGCTGTCCTTATATACAGGGGACAGAAGACCAGATTTATTCTGTGGATGCTCTGATATTAGTACCAGCTGGGGCTCTGCAGTGGACACAGCTCCAGATTTCACCCCTTGAAAAGACGTGGATTCTGACTTAAGAGCATCTATGCAGTTGTTAATTATCTGATTCACTTTATCCACCTCTTTTGCAATGGTAGAAATCTCTGCCACTGACCCTTGACTATTCCCAGGCATAGACATCTCACATTCTCTGCGCTCATGGTGGTCCCCACTTCGCACCTCCATGTAATTTCCTTTGGCCATTTTAGGAGTGTCACTTATCTCTTGAAATTTATATTGCTCCATTTCACTTCCAGATGGTAAGTATGGCATGCGAGCCATGTTCTCTCCAGCCATCATTTGCTTCTGTGACATTCGAGAGATGGTCCCGCCCTCCAGTTCTTGTCCATACTTAAGTTCCATTATATTTTTCTTCAGGCTGCCTGCTTTTTTGTGCTTTTCATCTTGCTGCCGCTTTCTTCGCAAGCAATAGTACACCACTCCCAGAACAATTATCATGCTAAAGAGGCAGCCTAAAATTGTCATAATGTAGTGTGTTGCTGTTGCATTGTTTACCACTCTATCCTTTCCATTCCTAGGCCCTGTGGTGATTTTCACACATGTATGGTTGAATCTAAGAGAATTACGTATTGAAGCAACACAGTATGTGTATTCAGTGTGGGGTTTAAGGTTTTTCAGTTCAATATCCTCCTTCATACCTTTCAGGTTTTGAATATCTGTGAAAAAGCTGTTGTTGTACTGAACCAGAATGTACATCTTCTTGTAGGGATGAGGAATCTGAACAGTGATGGTGGCATCTGTACTTGATACTTGCTTCACTTTCATTAGGGGTTTTACCTTCACATCAGAGTATGTTGTACTGATGGTGATGTCATCCGGTTCGGTCCCGGAGGGGTAATCTTCCATCCCACTGGGAGTGGCATCTGGCGGAGGAGTGGTCGGTTCAGGGGGCATGGGAATGTATGATGTCACATAGTCATCTGTGCACACAGTGGAGAGCATGTGAAGAGCATTTCGATATGTTGGATTGTTGGGATTCTGACTCAGCAGGCTGTAACCAGAGACACCAGCCGGGGAGTCACAGACCATCCGTTCATTCGTCCTATTGGGGAAAACTGAGAGCCATTTGACAAAACCAAGTAATTCACAGGAGCAGTTGAAAGGGTTAGTGTACAGCTCACAGGTGGTGAGTTTAGTTAAGCTGGTAAACGTGACCCCATCTAACTGCTGGATTCGGTTCATGGAGAGGTCAATGTTCTCAATGTTGGGGCATTCCCAAAAGGCATTGGGTGTCACAGTCTCAATGAGATTGGCCTGGAGGTAGAGGTACTGCAGCTTGCCTAAACCCCTGAGGATACCCTCTGTCAGGTTACGCAACTTGTTGAAGCCCAACTGAAGGACTTGTAGGTTGAACTGGGCAGAAAAAGCCCCATCCTCTATATAGGAGATCTCATTCTTAGTGAGGTTCAGGTAGGTCAAGTTGGCAAAGCGGCTAAGGGCCGAATAATGGATACTTTTGATTTTGTTTTCATTCAGACGAAGGTCCACAATGGTGCTGTTGATATGCTGAGGGATAGCCTCATAAGGTGGTTGGTTTTGGCTACAAATTGCCAGCCATACAAAGCCCTTTTCTCCCTCAATTAACCAGCAGTCTCCATTGACTCTGCCTGTATGAGTCAAATACACAATGGCCACAGACCAAAAAAAGGCACTCATCACCATGCCTATGCTGCAGGCCATTGGTGCTTCTCTGATAGTCATGTGCAGGGCCAAAAATGAGAAGACTGTAATACCGCTGTGGTTTCAATACATTTGAACGATCCTGTTGGTAATTGAGCTGGATGTTCAACTGTCCTCAGTGCTAGAAACAATCCATTTATTGATCTCCTGTTCATTGAAGGATGGTTGTGTCCTTACGTGCCAGACATTTACAAAAAAGTTGGGTATTTGCATTTATACCGAGTTCCATTCAATGAGTCTTGCCTGCAGTGAATGTTTGCCGATGGCTAGCTGAGAATAAGTATTTCACCACCTCAGGTTGACTTGTGCTTATTTCCCTAGAGGCTACCATCGTTAAATGGTCTCATCTTATTGTTTCCGCCACTCTGCATCTCTCTCGTGCACAGAGGAATAACCTGCAATGTAGAGACAAGAACACATTGTTGACATTGTGGTTTGAATTTTTTTATACCAACCACACAAAACAATAGCTTAGTGTAGTTTTATAGTTTTGAAGCAGTCCCCTCTCATCAGGAATGTACTTTCACAGAATATCACATTTGTAGTTACTACATATATTTATTCAATAAAAGACTGCAGTCAATGTTTAGATATACATATCATTTCATTCCCTCAGTTCGAACAGTAATATATCCTGCATAAACATTCAGATAATAAATATAATTTTATCAAGATTTATTACCCCATCACAGACCCAAACAGATTATTGTGTACTGCATGCTCTCTGTTCATGCCCTTCCAATTACTTTGTACACACTTTAAGAGGTCTTTGCAGTCCTTGTGGCACACTGCTATTAAAGGAAACCATTGGCCAATTACCACTTGACAGGTTGGGAAAAGCACGGTCCTTGTTTTCACACCATTAACCTGAAGACTGTCAAATGCAACTGAGGGAGGCCAATGTTAAGACACTGCATTAAATCAATTACACAACACCCCCTGAAATGTCATTTTAGACCAATTTGTTTAGGATTTTCCTTTTGAAAACCTCATTATTTATATTAAAATCTATTTCAGCATGGGATTATACAAGAGAAAAGAAGGACATTGTGTATAATGTGGGATTACTGCATTGTTCTAAATGAGATTCAAACCTTTGGCGATGGGACTAAAGCCACTGTTGCTAAAGTGGGTATGTTAGCTCTTGCTCTCTAACTTGCTAAAGACCCTACTGTAAAGACAAAAGAATCTCAAAATGGATTGTTAAGTTTTTGATCCCTCTTGCTAGTTGTGTTTCACTGTAACACTGAAAAAAACTAAGTGGTGTACAAGCACTCTGTTTTTGAATGATGTGTCTTGAATTTCCCAAAAATGGGGTCAGTAGTACTACATCACTACTATTACTTCTGCTATTACTACACCACAACCACTACTACTAATACTACTTCTTCTACTACTACCACTACTGCTACTACTACTATTTCTATTACTACCACTGCTATTACTAATTATCAGTATTAGTATTATATCTGATCAGCTAAAACCAGACAATGACTGTCAGCCACTGAACAGAGGCCTTCAAAAAACTTGGCCTTCTCTGTTTTTTATCTGCTCTTAATTTGTGACCTTTAAGATGATTTTATCTCATTCAAGGTCAAATTACAGATTGAATGTCTTTTAGAAGACAGTTCCATGATGATAGTCTTGGATTCAAAGCACAACCTTACACTATTACATTGCCAAATCACTCATTATTAAGGCCTTCATTACAGCATTTAATTGCCATATCGTCAGGGAACTACTGACAAGGAAATAAATAATATAATGCTGCCTGGAGTACAGGTTTAGTATTTACTGAAAAAGACTGCAATTACCAATGATACTGACTTTAAGTTTCTTTTGAAGCAATTTACAGGGCTTGCATCGAACATGGTGCAAGTGGATGCTGCAGGTTGAATTATGTCTGTGTAGAAACAGAATTCGAAAAAATCACATGTGAAATTACAGATGTGAAGTCAACGCACATGTGCTTTTTGGACACGTTGTGAACACGTAAACAATATTTTTTCAGGTTTAATCTGAAATCACATGTGAGAGTTTATCCTTTAGATGTGAAAGTAAGCTACATTGTAAAGTAATTCATTTGTCATAGATAAAGTTTATCAAAGATTACAAGATTGTAGGTTTGAGTAGTTGTGCTGAGACCAATGAGAGAGCTGGAAATGAGCACAATGGTTAATCATAGAGGACAGCTGTTGAATACACACATCAATACCCAGAGGTATTGATCAATACCCAGAGGTATTGATGTGTGCCCACCCGCTGCCCTCAGTAATGTATGCTTCTCTTTTAGTCCACCAGTACAGCTTCTGACACAGGCCAGGATGTGTTGCCTTGTGGGAGGGCACAGGAGGTGAGAAGGTGGTTTGTGTGTTAGAGGACGTGGCTCTACAGAAAAGGGATAATCAGACTGTTAGAAATGAATAAATGTGACAGTATGTGGCAGAGAGAATATACTTCAAGTTCAACCCCCACTTGCCATCGTGGACCTAAGGTCATTCCTGCAGTCATTTGACCTTTTGTAAGGCTGGTTTATCACGTGACAATTACAAAGATATTTGCTTGTCATTTTCTTTATCTATCGTAAATTAGGAGGTGGATGTAATTGTTCTAGACGTTCGGTTTTCAAGATCTGAAACACAATCTCCAACATAAACCCCTGCACTGTCCACAATTAACATGCACAAACAAACACCAAAATACAAACACACACCTACCTAAAAACTGCACAGTAGAGTAACTGCACCTTATGTATCTATATAATTTCATAATATATATATATTTTTTTGCTACCTGCAAGCTAGAGAATAAAACCAGAAGAATCATTCTACAACATGCTATCTCAGGAAGAAAGCATAGCAGCTCTGGATGATCTCCCATAGTAAAGACTGTACTATATGTTGATATACTGATAACATTGGAGCAGTACTAGACTAATCTGCTGAGGCTCTGTATGTTTCACATGGATTAGAATAAGCCTGGAGGTCAGATTACACATGAGTCTATAGCACAGCTTTGTCTGCTTAAGAAGGAAAAATATAGATGCTAAATTAGGAAAATGCACTCTTTGCGTAAGTGGAACGTCTTTGTCACTTCTTAAACATTTCTGCTTCATTTCAATCTCTTCCAATACTAAATGGCTGTTTTAAACCTTTATGCATTGTACAGTATACTGTTTATACTACTTGGTATGAGGAATAACATACCAACAAACTTGGGATGTCTCTCTGCAGCTATTTGTTGTGTGCCAGTCAAGTCATGAAGATTTCATCGGATATATAGGTCTGACAAGGTTTCACAACTGAGGGCAGACCCCGTCACATCACTGAATTTCAGTATGACATGGTCACATTTTTATGGAGTGCCCTTTTGATGTCTGTCCTGTGAAACTACTGCTCTATGTTCTTAACTAGGCAAGACTGAGTCCATACACATTGGCTGAAAAATGCATGTGGCCCAGATTTTTCTGTCACAGACCCATCAAGACTGCATTTTAAAGTAGATATGGAGGGAAGTTTGTCAATTGTGGATTTGTTTAGTCCATACTATCTACTATTTACTTCTATTTGCAATGTAAATATGCTGGTCAAACCAAGTAAAACCACTGGTGATCTCTCCAAGCATAGATAAAGAATTGCTGCAGTGGAGACACTTCAATAAAACGCTAAAGGCTACCATTACAAAACCACCTTCATGACAACAAAAGAGCATTTGCAGAGGAGCACTGAAGAAAAGAACATTTTCAAAGCCCATGGGAGTAAAGAGGTACCAAATCAAATGTTCCATGAAATGAATATGAAAAATACAGCTCTGCAGAATATCTGGCAAAGCAAAAAGAAATGGTTCCCTGTTATTCCCCAGTCTCTGACCTTTACAGTAAATACCGCCTGGTAGAAACTGAGCTCATCTGACCTGACCTCCACTCGCTCACAGCATGGCATCGGTGCAAAATCCTTTCGGAGTTAAATGGAAGTTTAAGTTAAACCTGAAAAGTCTTCCCTCATTTAAAATGCATAGAGGGTGTGTTGTTTGTCCACAGTGACTCACTCTAGTGAGCCTCAAACTGATTCATCGCCTCACCACTGAGACCCATGCATAAATTACAGCCAGGCTAGTTCCCCTTGTTAGGGTAAACACAAATAGGAAGTAGCTTTTGCATGAGAAAATACAGATTTTGCATTCAAGCATTGTGTCTTAAGTTCTGGTGTGGTGTCCCAATGCCTATGCAACTAGAACAAAGCCTGCAGCGGTAAGTTGCTGGAGACAAGGATAAACAAACTATATTAAAATTAATTTTAGCACATTAGTTTCATGCAAAGCACACCGTATATTCCGGCCTTCAGCCTAAGGCAGCCAGCAGGGTATGTTGCCTTATTAGAGCTTAGGTCTATTTGCCACCCCACACCCACATTCCATAATGGCTGCAATCTGTATGGTCCAGCAGTAGCCCTGAGTGCAGCAGGCCAGAACACCCTAGGCATCAGAGCCGAGTATATTCCCCTATCAGACACAGGCAGCCATTCCACAGTCTCTTTTCCATTTGGGCTTTATGCACTGGTTAATGAAGGCTTTTCTTTTTCTTTTCCTCTTCTGTGGACAACGTATTGAAACCCTGCTCTTGAAGACTGAAGACATGCCCTTGTAAATTTCTGTTCCTGTACACTCAGTAACTCATATCACAAATACAGCTATAAGTGGAGAAAAAAAGAGAGGCCTATATTTCATTAAAAAAAAAAAAAAAAGATTAACAGTTTGTAATGCAAATCAATTTGGAGAAAGAAATAATACAATTTACATTGAAATCACAGAGAGGTCAAATTCTGATACATTTTTAAAGGAGAGGGCTGAACTGGGTGTTTTGAAAGTGACAGGCTGATATTACCTTTAGGGGAATCTTTCAACTGCAACGGTTTTATCCCTAACTGGAGTCTTTGAAAGTGAGGCAGACTCATTCTCTCTCACACTGAGCCTCGGGAGTGCTCCTCTACTCCAAGAGCCAGTGCTTCAAGGCAAACTTTGACAGAAGCTCCAGTAAGCTACATGGTGGAAACAATCCTGAAACCACTGCAACTCTCTCCCCACATGCAGTCGTATATTATATGCAAAGCAGCCAGATTGCACCTCACCCCCCTCTCCGACTATCTCTGTCTCCCACTCCCCTTCTATTTCTCAATGTCTGTCAAAACAATTTCAGTCTGCATGCTAATTTAACGTTTTTTTATTTCTATCTCTAAGCATGTACAAAGAGTAATATCAAAGGATCTGTTTTTATCTGTTTGAGGCCCTAATATTTTCTTGTTTCTCCCATGCTTCCTATCTTGTGCTTTGTGATGTTGAAGGTGCCTCTATCTCTGAGGACCCCCTCATCCATACCAATGACTGCCCTTTATTTGATGTCATTGAAAATGCATGCACTTCTTCCTGGGAAGAATGAAAAAGGTAAAGATGGGCAACCAGAAGTGGAGAATCAATTGAGCTGAAATGGAACTACTGCTCTTGGGGAAAGAAAACATTGTGCTCATTGAGCTACTGAATTGCTTTGGAGAGAGGTAGAAGGAGGGCACATATGCTTGAGTTATGTCAGAGGATATTAAACTCATACATTAATTACTCAGGGAATATGGCTCGGAATAGAATTGATAGTTCTCTGTACATTGAGTACTGTTTGCTGAAAGCTGAGCACTTTTTATGGCTTCAGTGATATACTTGTTGGACTTTCCAGGCCTTTTTCAGTGGAAGGGGGCTCATAAAAGGCACGTGGACACCTGTGAGGCCCTGCAAACTATTTTATTTTTATTTCATCTAACTTTACTTCCCTGATAAGTGAGGGGTACTGTGCCTCTGCTGGATGCATTGCATTCATTTGTTTTCCAGACAAAGCCTTTTTATGCCCCCATGACAATTGGAGTTGCCTCCTCATATAAATCAAGACCAGTAGAAGCTTCCACTAGGGTCTTTATCTCAATGTGGCCTCGTGAGCCTGGAAGCAAATGAAAGTGTACAGCAGTGATCAGCAGCCTGGGAAAGGAAAAAAAACTAAAGTAGTGATAAGGTAATGTATGTGGAGTTTCATACTGTAGTTATCGAGAGCTTCATATACATGGGGGCAAAGGTCCATTTGAAACCACTTGCAATTCACTTGGCAACCTGTGCACTGACAAAAGACTCATTTCCTGGGGTACTTTTCATTTAGCAGACAACAGCAATAAGTGTACTTAAAGCTTTGGCATTATTCTCCCTAGTAAAGACAGAACAGCCTGGGAACTTAACAGAAATGTAAGTACCGAGGGCAGTGACAATTAAAATGCATTCATGTCAAGTAAAATAAAATGCATTTAACAAAAACGCTGGTTTGCCTTATTGCCATTGCTGCTGTTGCTTCAAGAGTCTTGTAATCTAATCTCCTGATATCTTGATATAAAGTTAATGCTTGAACAAAAGTGTTGGAAATGATAAAAGTACTGCACAGATTGATGAAAGACAAATGTTGTCGTACTGCCGCCAACCTTGACTGACTCCTGCTAATTAGCTTCAAATTACCACCAATCTAATAAGTATTGCTGAAGTGTGGGCTGATTTCAATTAATTCTGATGATATATTAGTGCTAAATGTCAAATTGTAGAGTCTTTTGGATAATTAAGACCTTGAGTACAAAGGTTGGGCCAATATAGTTATGCACAGGCATCTGGAATTTGAATCTGCCTCCGGTCTATTCCAAAGTAAGATTCAACCCACTTGCTACTTGGTATTCCACACAGGTGTCATACTTTGTAAAACTTTAAATGACTTACTGCCCTGCCATCTCTTGTAAATTCCCAATACCCCACTCTATTGTTCTTCAGTGTATCAAGAGTCCTTCAACAGGCTCATGACCTAGTACAATTCAAGCCTAGTAGAGAGCAAAAAATCTCATTACACAGTAAAAGCTCTGCTTTGGATGACACCTCTTATAAAGATGATAAGCCATGGAGAATGGCATGGAATCACACTGCACTGATGGAAACAGATGCATCAATGATTTGGACTGTTACAGAAACCTCCCGGCAGAATGAAAATACAGTGCATATGGACCCTTTCAAGTTTTCCACATTTTGTTATGTTTCAGACTCATCTTAAAATGGATTCAATTCATTTTTTTCTCATCAATCTACACACAATACTCCACAATGACAATCCCATTTACATAAGTATTCAGACCCTTCATTTAGTACTTGGTTAAAGCACCTTTGGCAGCAATGACAGCCTCAAGTCATCTTGGAAATGACCCTACAAGCTTGGCACACCTTTCTTTTGGAAGTTTCTCCCATTCTTCTTGGCAGAATCGTTCAAGCTCAACCAGGTTGGATGGGGGAGTGTTGGTGCACAGCCATTTTCAGATCTCTCCAGAGGTGTTCTATTGGGTTTAGGTCCAGACTCTGGCTGGGCCACTCCAGGACTTTCACAGAGTTTTCCCTAAGCCACTCCTGTGTTTTCTTGGCGGTATGCTTCGTGTCGTTGTCTTGTTGAAGTGTAAACCTTCACCCCAGCCTGAGATCCTGAGCGCTCTGGAAAAGGTTTTTACTCAGGATTGCTCTAAATTTTTCTGCATCCATCATTCCCTCTATCCTGACTAGTCTCCCAGTCCCTGTCGCAGAAAAACATCCCCACAGCATGATGCCACCACCGTGTTTGACTGTAAGGATGGTTGTGGCGGACTGGGGGGAGGGAGTGGGTAAGGCTAGCGGCTGCGGCCAATTAAGGCTGATTGCAGCCGAGCCTTTTTAACCTGTGTGAGACTGTGTCGAGGGAGCGTCAGTGTGAGAGGCTGACGGAGTGAGTGCAAGAGTCCGGTAGGCGATCGGGAGGATCGGGTGTCGGGCTGTATGGAGCAGACGGAACTGCCAGCAGCAGCAGCAGCCAC
>OOFE01035344.1:8261-19674 GCA_900323365.1 Monocentris japonica | reverse complement strand
ACCAATTAAATCAAATCTCCAGTATGGGATGATCATCAAAGTATAGTATAGTGACAACAACTAAGATCATAGAGGGCCATTGATTGATAGTTGCACCCACAGAATATAACCAAGGAACATAGACCATAACATAAAATGTTCTGTATTTTAGTGGCTTGAGGAACATTTGCGGGTGCAATTTAGTTGGTTTATTGTCAGAGACTGTTACCTAGCCTTTTGTAAAAATGTTATATGTAGGTCATATAACAGACGACTGATGTAAGTGACATGAATAAATTGAATGTGGACTGCATTGTTGACTCATTTACAAAAACTCTTTTTCCTACAGTAGATTACGTACAACTTTAACTATGTCTTCAAAACACCCTGGATTAGTCATCCCGTGTCAGAACTGCACTAAATTGTACACCTACAGTTGTCATTATATCGAAATAATCTACAGTCCATTTGTGATGTAATTTTCAGCTTTACTACAATCTGCCTCAGCGGATAATGGAATAGAAAGCAATGGCAATGGAAAACACATCAAAATGGTGAGGTTACTCCCTGTTAAATATTAATAACTAAAAGCAGCAGGTTATGAGGGAAATTTTAGATAGTGGGATAATCATTTTCTCTCAAGCATCACAAAGTGATGACACATACAGGGGGATAAAATCAAAATGCAAGGGACAAAATAATAAGCCAAATGAGAGATAAAATGCTAATATAGAAGAGTACATGCAATGCTATGACAAAATGGAATTCATTTGCCAGTAGATGGCAGTTTTCTCACTTGAGAAGCCTTCAGTCTCATCTCTTAGAATCTTGTTATCTTTCAGATCACAGAAAACATCTCAGGAAAATGACTACAGCAGACTAAACATGCCACGGAGAGCTAATGCAAAGTTTCATTTTGAAAACTTGATCGTCACACAGAACCGTTTTTAATCTTCTAAACTGTGTAGAGGCTTTAAACCTATTTTAGGTCTTTATTAACAGTGAGTGACATCACATTTTCTCAGTAAATAAGTCAAGTACATTTTCCCAGAGAATAATTTGCTTTTGGATAATTGAGAGAAACACTGTGTACTACATGTGTACTGTATCTGTCATGACTGAATGCAAAATTGCCCTGTCTTTCTAAATCTTCAAATAAGAGCAATATGTAAATAAGAGCTTTGTGAATCATTCTGATGGCATTCTCATAATGTGTCAGACCTAAATGTTACTTAAATACGCGGCTAAAACTTCAAGATTGAAACACGTATGCCAAATGTCTCACTGCTGACTCACTGCTGTCTAATTTGCCACCATTTTTGTTATATTAAAAATCTTTAAAATATAGATTTATTGTAGTGCATTGCTTGATTAACAAGGTATACTGAATAAGACATTGATAATAATGGAATGATATAGAAACATTACCAGAAAAAAATGTTGGGCATTTTTTGTCAAGTTGAAACAAAAACAATAAAGCAGATGGCCAAAGATCCTTCTTTAAAGGTGAGTGGCCTTGGGTTTAAGCCTATGTGGTGGGAAGTCCCTCTCAAGATAAACCAAAGCCTTCATTATCTCTTGTTTCGCCGCTCACGAGAATGCCTGGACCTGTGTGTTTCAAAACAGCATGTACAGTTGCATTTGACATACCGCATTTGACTCATCCTCCATCCTTTTACACAGTGGATGCTATTGCTTTAATTAGGGTGGTTTAGTTCCAATACAGGGGAGGACTTGAAGGTCAACCCCAGCAAGCTTCGTCTTCCGTGGTCTGAACATTGTGAATGCGATTTAATACAACAGAGAGCACAATTGAGGTGTCATGGTTTGAGAAAAGCTCCCTGTCATGCAGAGTAAGGTGCCACGGCGTCTTATCAGTGATGTGGAAAATAATCATTAGGGAGGCAGTAATGAATGGGTGACAGCTGTCTCTCAAAGCTGCATAGCCCTGTTTTAACTTACATCTATTTTATCCATGATTGCCTTTCTCATTGCTAATGCACAGCCACACTGCCTGTGTAAGTCTTTATGAAGAAAGTATAGGAGCCGGTCACAATCACGGAGATGCCATTATAAATACTTCACTCAACAGCGGTGGCTCTGTATAATGTTGTGTGATGGTTTTTTGACTCCCATGGTAAAATCAGTGGGACGATCACTGGAGGGGAATTATGTCTGACTCGGTCTATGCATCTGTTCATTAGACACAAGTCATGGTTGGGGCTATATTTTTTTTATGCAATTCATCACAAGAAACACATTTTGTATAAAGGCCTCTACAGTCCTTCCCTTTGATTTTTCTAGAATTGAAGACTTGTCTACCACATAAAACGTTACATTTTGTCACAGACAGACACAAAGTTTACTGTGGCCATGTTTGACCTAGTGTTGGTCCACTCCTGTTCTTTTCGTTGACTGGAACCGCTATGTCTGTGTTTCTCTATCTTGAGTACTCATTGCTTGTTGATAGATGTAGTTCCCATCAAGACATTAAGGGATTAAGGAAACATCAAGGTGGTCACTAAGAATTATTACATTACCATTTATGACAATTTGGCAAGCCCTCTTTGGGACAACTGCATGGATTAAATTTTGGGAAAATGTCCCCCACATCAATGCAGAACCACCACAAAACCACTGTGGTGGGACTATGTTGGAATTTATTTTATTCTGACCCTGTAGTTTCCAGTGCTAATGTAATTACACCCATTATTAATCACGAGGTGTAAACCAGACATTTAGCCTTTTAAATATGGATGATCCTCTCGTGGAGGAGGTGGCGTTTTACATCCATCTTGCTGAAAGGAGACAGTGAAATGGTAAACAATAGTAAGCCAGGTTGGCTTTTATATAGTCAAAATGTGTTAGAAGCTTGATGTCCTTGGAACAAAGTCATCAATAACATCTGCACAAACCAAGACTATATTTACAATCAGTTGTTGTGGTTTTATCCCTGGGACATCGATCATTTGAAAGCTTGCACTGCTGGGACATCAACAAACACCAGTGGAGCCGGCATGCACATTTTAACCAACACACGTTCAACCAGCCAAAGTGATATTGATGCACTGAGCAAAGGATGACAAAGGGTTAAATCCCTTTAATGGGTCAGAAAAACACTAATTACCAACAATACTGGTGTTTTACAATTACTTTATGTGCCCACTTTAGGGCTCCCGTTGGATCTCTGTCTCTCACAAGCTAATCCAGGATGCTCTTTACAGTAATCCATTCAAATAACTCTTCTTGAGTGCCATCAATTAGGAATCCAGGTTGACGGAGGACTAGGCACTTTACAGCCTAATAGGACTCAAGCCTGGATTGGCTGGAGAATGACCATCACATTGATCAATGACTCTATGATATTCTGTATGCCTTACCCTCGTTTGTACTGACTCTATGGATAAACAAATGAAAAGATAATGGCCCCTAGAAACTAGGGGCCATGGGTGTAGCAGTGTAGCATTGCTACAATGCTACACCCATATCCAAGCCTAGGGACACAGTGTTCACAAAAAGACATTGTTGCTCTCAGTGGGCAGGACCTTAGTTTCATTATATCTTCAGTGGATGTGGCTAACTTTTCATCCAGCAGTAAGGATCAGGGCTATTTCCCATCAACACAAAATTTCCAAACGCATCGATACTGATCACCATTATCTGCATGTGATGTGAACTAGCATCTACATCTGCTCTACAGAATGCTCAAATTTTGAAGAGATCAAAAGCACAAGTATAGTCTTTGATGAGGGTGGTAAAAAGCTAGCTTTAACGACCTGGACAGAACAGGAACCCAAATGTCAAGCTGTTGTTATTCCTCTTAATTCTCCTCTAATTTGCAACACTTGGCACTAAAGTGCTTTAGTGCTTTTTGTCTTCCGATTGAGTATGCATCACGTTGCAGTCCCAATGGGCCAACTATATGGCTTTGAACTAAACCAGAAAAGCAAAAGCTATGAAATAGCTGACAGGAAGGTGTCTTACATAGATTTTTCATTACATTACTTAATTCAGCCCCCAAAGGCCTATTTCCTTAGCACTCTTTCATATGAGGTGCCAATCATGTTTCGGCATGACAAAAATAGACTGCATCTATTGGCTCCTTAGTTTCAGAATGAATACATATGATGCATAATATGGATTTAAATTTACACCCTGAGAATTTGGGTAGCAGAAGCATTTTTGGACAGTTTGATCGAGCAAAAATCCCTGCTGGCCATACTTGAAAGACAGCGAGGATTAAATCAAAGTCATTCAATTGATCCAGCTCTCAAACACACATATTTGATGTGTCCAAGAGGGATAAGTGTTTGAAGTCTGGCCAAGCATGCCTTTTTCATGTGATTGACAAGAACACATACAAAGGCTCATTGTCTCTCAACTTATAGTTTCAAAATCCAATGAAAGCAACCTCAAAGAGTACAAATATTGTGGCAAATTAAATTTATTTAAACATGAACAGCTCTAAAAAAAATCCTTTTAAGGAAGTACATTTTGGATATTATGGAAAGGTTTTCTTTGGTCAGTGATAACACTAAATACTTGAAATGTGTACTGTTCATACATCAGCAGTCAATATCCATTTCAATGCTATTTGGCAGATCAGCTCATGGTGAGAGCCTTGTCACAAGCTGGTAGAGATGATGATACATGCAGTTTTGAATGCATTATTCATAGTGTGAAAGCATAGTTTTCAGAATGAGACTTTTTCATTATTTTAGGAGCACTAGTCACTAGAAATAGAAATATTATCTTATGATTATCTTATGATTATTCTTGCTTTTCTAGGGCCCTATCCATTTCAAGATTGCATCTCTCCATTTGTATAAAATTTGAATGAAATGTTCTAATTTAATTTGTGGTATTGGGACATTTTTCTGAGCCAAATATAAAAAAAAATACTCGTAATCACTTTTCAGAGATGTTTGATTCACTTCTATTTTACATTTTTTTTTACAGTCAGCTCTCATATTATGCAGCAAATCAGCAGTCAATGTGAAAACAAGAAACATCTCTCTACTACTATACATAAACTTAACCATAAAAACTGCAAGTACGCTGTAGTGACCCACTGATTTTTCTGTACACAGTTTTTCTCTGTAATTGACATTTTGATCAGTGGGACAGCATGCAACATGGAGGGTAGGATTGTGGCATCCACTTTGCAAGGTTGCATTTTGTACACTTTCCTCCTAAAAGGAGGAAAGTGGATCAAGCCAATGTAAATTCTCCCTTTCCTGGAGTAAGTTGTAATGGAATGATAATACAACTTGGCAACCATTTTCTATCCTTTTATTTTGCAAAGGGAAATGAACGGCAAGAGGAAAGTGTTTACCGTAGGACAGAATCTGCCTCTGTTCCTCAACCACATGACATGTGCCCCCAGCCTGCTAAGCCATAGGACACACCCCATCTGCTCTTGTTTGCATGACAGGCTAGCTAAGCAGCACATGTGTCAGCTAGGCAGCAAGTGAGTGTTGGATATGCAAATGTGTTGCAAGAAGAAAACAATAATCCATGATTACATTTTTGAGACGATATCACTTTGTTGAATAGCCACCTAATGAAACTTAATTGTTCAGCAGGCAGGCACTCTTCCTGTCAGCCAGTGTAATTGTCCCAGGGAATAGCATGATGAAATTGAAACTACTTATTATTTCTTGCTTGGTCAACAACGTAATAATAAGACAAAACAAAACAGAAACAAATTATGGCAGATAACGTGGTGTGTGACAGATGATGCAAGGTGATCTCCCAATACATTGCAATTACATTTAAAATACTTCTCAATATGATAGTTCAAATGAATTAAAATCCTTACAAAGAATAGACCTTGCTAAAATGGAGTTGGTCTTAACACCAAAATCATGCATTAAGTAGAATAACAATGTCATTTTCAACAAATTTCTATTCACATTCCTGTGTTGTCACAATGTAGAGACACTAACTACATGCTTTTTTCTGATGAATCCACTATAATGTAATTATTGAGAAATACTGCATCTTGTATATTGAATCCTATAACTAAAAACTGTAGCTTTCAGTGCTGACACTCAAGCATGGGAATGAGGAAGTAGGGGTGGAAACAGAAATACTCTGTTGTCTGAAAAATGGACCTTGCGAAGTCATCTCCAGACTCTCCCACTCTCCAGATGACGTGGATTAGCAATGGATTCTCGATGATCCTCTTAGTGGGGCTGATCATGTTACAGTGCAGTTGACTCAAGCTAAAACTGACTAGCGATACCTGCACTTACCTCTGCAGTCTAGGATGAAGTCTTCAGTGTATGAGAGCATCTCTGGTGCCCTCCAGCCGTATTGATTTTCATTGATCCTTCTTGTGCTCTAAGGAAAAATAAATGATGGAGAGGCATGTAATTAATGACTGCTGGGATCAAAGGTTGTGTTTTGACAAGTTTGTACAAGTTTTTGAAAGGTAACCTCAGTCTGGCATGGTGGTCGACAACCAACCCTTACATATATGATGCAGCCTTCAGGCCAGTTTTAATGCTGCAAATTAAAAAGAAAGGTTGAATATAACCTTCTCAATCTAACAGCGCAGTGGAGTGCTATGTTGGATTGAGTGCACTATGAATTCACCAGCATGAATGTTTTTTTGGTTTTTATTTGTGTTTTTATTTCTCCCCAAGAATCCGGACCACCCCATTAAGCTTATCGAACAGGCACAAGCTAATGAAATCCCATGTTTCAGTTCCTGGCCTTGCCAAAGTTAGTTTTACAAATTAATCAAAAATCAGCTCTCCCCCTATCATCTTAATGACTTCCCATAAAGTGAATGAGAACTTGCTGCGCACACCGCCTAGAGCGAGCCTGAGTCATCTTTATTCATTTTTATTGGAAGTTCAAATAAAGAGAGAAAGAAATGCTTTGTATTCAAGAGAAATGGATGCTTTGTATTCACTACAGTACGTTTTAAATAGAAAATGGAACATGATTTCTTCATCTGTGCTCCTATGACTCTGTTTACCAAGTCTCTACATCATGCAGTGGTGCATTAACGGGGTGTTGCAATTTTCACACCTCATGTACATACATATTAATGCCTGCATAAGACAAGCTGCAGATGAATGCGCTATCAGTATTCATATTACTACTCTAATGAAACAATTCTGTGTTCTCATCCCTTGTGATTCTGAGTCTGTGACATGCTGTATCAGATGAAATGCACAGGCAAAATTCAATCTTGAACAATCGGTAATGGAAATCTGCAAAACGGCTAGAATTTCAATAAATGAGAGGACAATAGATAATGCAATTCAATTAGCTGGTAAGGCCACTATTTGCATTCCAGTGAAAGGGGCCCAAGGCAGCTGCCTTTCAGCAAAGGCCCATGAAAACACAAAAAGCAGCGGAACTGAGAGAAAAGGAGAGTTTGGGAGTCTTCAGCAGTATTCTTTTAATTACTCATCATAATGACTCCATTTAGATGTTCAATGACCCATTTTATGGCATTGAACAAGCATGGGAAGCTTTCTGTCCTTGGCAGGGTCAGTCCTGCAGCTGCCCCTGCCTACCATGCTGCAACCAAAGGGGAATGAAAAACTTTCACAATGGGCATTAACAGACAGGTTGCTCAAATATTCCCCCTAAAAACATGTCCATACATGTCCCTGCTGGCTTCATGACCAGCAATCACTGACAATAAAGTATCGACTGCTAGAATATGGCTCCATAAAGTATATCAATTAAGCAAGCCATATCATGATAATAACTATCATGATAATAACTGTACCTGTCAGGTTAATAAGCAACACCATATGGGATATATAGTGTGCCATATCTGATAAGATTGCAGTAATGGTTTTGTAGCTGTACAAGTAAGCAAATTTTGCAGGTGAATATGGGGGCAAGGGCCATCTGCCCGTTTGCCACAGTCAAAACTGTGGCAAAAACTGTGAAGACTCTGAAGAAGGCTCCCCAAAAAACATGCCAAAACTCGCCAGCATGTTTGTCTTAAAGAACCTTAAAGAAAATTGGTCATAATGCAATACAAAATTAAAGTAACCAGCAACATGAAGACTTGTGTTATTATTGGCTGGAAGAAGACTTACATGGAAAAAAATGGCAGAATGTGTGGTGATTATTTATTTATTTATTTTTTATCATGGTCTTAATATGATTAATAATAACAGTAATATCCATCTCTTTTATGTACAGATTTGTATCCATAATACATCAGCAGGGGACAATTGAATATTGTTGCACCATTGTCTAGACCAGGGGTGTCAAACCATGTGCCATGGAGGGCCGAGTGTATGCAGGTTTTCATTCCAACCGAACAATACACCAGGTGATTCGACTGGTTATCACACCCTCAACCAGAGAGGAGGGACTAATCAGTGAAATCACCTGGTGTAGTCTTTGGTTGGAATGAAAACCTGCATACACTCGGCCCTCCGTGGCACATGGTTCGACACCCCTGGTCTAGACAGATGTTAGGGCCTTCAAGTTACACAACATGCAAGGACTGCTTCACTCTTGTTTGGCCATTGTTTCCTGTGAGCTGTCCACACCAAAGCATGATTTCTTTGAAAGCACTATTAATAAATCAATAAATCGCTATATATTCAAAGGTGTTATACAGAAAATTTCAAACTGCCACTCGATGCCACACATTGATAATTGCATTGTTTCAGTGTTTTGCCACCGAGCCTTCATCACCGTGGAACTTGTACAACTACTAGCTAAATAATCTTCATTATTCCTTTTCTGACAAGCAGTTGGAAAAATAACACTCAACAATATGTTTTATAAGGAGAAGCAGAGGAGTAACCATCCGTTATACCCCTCCTTTTAAACAGAAATAGCCCCACTTTTCAAAGACTCTCGTCATTTGTGTGGCGTTCAATAAAGTGTTATGGACGTGAGGGTGGGTCAGGTTGTAGCCCTGGAGGAAGAGGTGCAGCGTGGCGGGAGGGAAGGTGGCGAGGAGAAATAGACCCCATATGGTCTTCAGGAGCTGGAATGTCTGTCTTATGCCCAGCATACTGACCCTGAGCATTGTAAGGTTGGGCATTGGCTCCAATCTGACTGATTCTGCTCAGCTCCCGACACGCAGATGGGCACACATGGATATCAGGACAAAAATAGCTTGCTGTGGCCCACAGCTTGACACAACTGCTCAGAATTTAAATACCTGCCAGTGTATACTGTCCCAAGGCATTAACTACTGTCACAATCTAAGGATATCTATTCATTGTATAACAATGAATAGATATAGAATGAATAGATAATCAAGCACCACTGATTGTAACACTCTGTCTTTCTTCAAAATTAGCCATGATGGTCATATCATGTATGTCCAGGAAGACACAATATATGTATATATCTGACCAGCAATAATAATGCAACTTGTACTTGGGGTGGTTTGAACTTACAAAACAGACATTTCAGACTGAAGAGGTTTATGCACTGTTGGAAGTCACAGACACATTGCTGGGAGCTTCTGTGAACTGAATAAAATTTGTTTGGTATAAACAACAAGCATGACACTCATTTGGAGCATATGATGTATTTCAAATAAATTGCCCTGAAGTGATAGTTTGACAGTGTCACTTTTGCTCAGCACAGCACAAGGCTTGAACTTTTGACATGTTTCATCACTGGCAGGCAGCTTGGCTTAATGAGTCAGGCAGAAGATGTGCCTGGTGGTTGATTTGTACTATTACTCTCTAAGTGGACGCTTTCAAAATAATCCTATCTGTTAGACATTTTGGGGGACACATTGTAGTTTTGATATTTAAGACTACTCATGCCATCTGTTTGAATGAAAAAAGCTGTGAAAATATTCAGAAGTGAATTGAACTTGTGTCAGATAATATGGGCACTCCATATCTTACTGTGCCCATTCATTAATTGTAGGCATTCGTGTGCGTAAGTGATAAAAGCAAGTAAACACAATTCCTCCTCCGGGGGATTAATAAAGTTCATCTTTATCTTTATCTTTAAAGGTCTCTACATGTGTTGATAAGCCAAAGATAAAGAGATATGCAACAAGTCTGTAGAGCCCAACTTTAAGGGAACATTGTTAAAAATGACAGAGGATGAGATCTACTGGATGGAAAACTGAGGCTGATCCAAAATATTAACATAAAGGGATGACTAAAGCTCCCGCTCTACCCCTAGTGGGAATTATTCCAAGTGTTCCTCTTGTGCATTCATGTAAAAACACTTTAATACTTGTCGATGCCCATGATGTACTACCTTGTTTGGTCAAGCTACACTGAACCCACTAGGCATCAGGTGGTGCCATTACCCATTAGCAATTTAGTGAAAGTGCCCTTAAAAATCTATTATGCTATGTTGTGTTCAATGAATGCTTCCTGAGGTGCCCAGCATCAAAATGCCTGATGCTGACACAGCATTAATTCTGTTTTTGTTGATGGGAGAAAATAAAAGTAGCCTACAACACATTAGCTCCAGTAGCCTACCACAAAAAGGATGCCTATGGACTACATGCCAATCTATATAGCTTAATTCGATTCCTCATTTCTCTCTTTGAGTGCTAATAAAAATCACTATTGTCCACTATTCTCACATAGGCTGACAATACACTGATGCTGAAGGTTATACCCTCTCTTTATATTAACTTGCTCTGGCCAGTGACCAAATGGCGGAAATAAATCTCTTTCAGTGGAAAAGTGGTAAAAAGCAACAGTGTCAAAGTGCTGAATCTGTGTGCATCGTTTGTCTGCTCATTGACAGTCACAGTTCAGTCGGGACAGTTCACAAATTAAGCACTTTATTTTGATAAAATTACATGGCAAAATGACTTTTGGTTTTGGCGGTGAACAGATCTGCTTTTATATACTCCCTGCGTGCACTGAGCATAAGCTACCGATTGGTGAGTACGTACCGTACATAAAAGCAGGTCTAAGCAAGTGGCAGCGGGGGTGGAGATGGGTGTGTAAAAGCAACATTTCCATAGCATGCAGCACACAGCAACAGATTGCACTGCAGCAGATCACGAGCAACAGACTGGATAAGCACCAGCGCTGTTTAACATGTCCACCCTGTTGCAGAGAGTATGTGTGAATGGTGTTTCGTGATTCTATTGCTGGATGGGCCAATACACTGCAGCCTGCTTGAGTTTCCTGCCGCTCAATGGTGTGTCCTTCCAAAATATGAGCAGAACATTTCAGTAAACACAGAAGCTTGTAACATACTCATGGTTAAATAGGTTCAGAAGCCACGTTGTGACGACACAGTTAGTCATATCTTTGATTTAAAAAGGTCAAAACATGCAATGTATTTATAATGTAGTGCAAGGAATTAGGCCATGTGGTACGATCCTAAATGGTAGGCAGGCTATCTAAATCACCTTGAAATCATTTCCCCAGTAAAGTTGTTATATCTACATTTCGTTTGGTAATGCTCAAGGTCCAGAAGTACTGAATTTCACATATGAGTGATT
>OOFE01035343.1:0-10832 GCA_900323365.1 Monocentris japonica | reverse complement strand
ACCCAACACAGCACCTAACAGAGAGAGAGGAGGGTCAAAGGTCAAGAACTGTGGAGGTGACAGGATAGAGAAGAGGGGTAATAAGAGGGATGATGGACAATGCTGAGGGTTGATAGAGGATACAAAGGGATGATAGAGGGTGTCTAAGGCACTTGGACCAGAGAGGGAAGGTAAGAGAGTTTGGTTTGGAACTGGATCGTCTACCAAGGCGGAGTTTGTCTCTAGGAAACTCCCACTTCTGATTGTATGGCAACTGGGTGGGGTCAATAAAGCTGTAGCTGTTGCCATGGTTACTCTCAATGATCTTCCAGCGAATCTCATACTTGGGTTTCTGGAGATGGAGAGAGAAACATGAAGTGAATTAAACAAAAATGACTACCTGAATTCATTATTTAATTTGTGTAGCATGCAGTCTGTTAAAACCAAGTAAGTTCTCTACCATCCTTTAAAAAGTACCATCATTTGGTTTAATGTTGTAATGTCAATCATTTAGTCAACCAGGGGCTTAAGTTCCCTACCATCCTTTAAAAAGTACCACTATTTGGTTTAAACCAGTGGTTTCCATTCATGCCATGGAGGGCTGACAGTCTGCAGTCTTGCTGATGATACCAACCTCATTTTATCACACTCTTTCCTTCACTTGTCAGAAAGGCAAACAAGGTCTTAGAAAATACGTCAAAATGGTTCCAACCAAACAAGCTATCTCTCAATATCAAGAAATCAAATATCAAAATTTTGCTGGAAAGAATAAGAAGTATAGTACAAAGGATGTTAAAATAATGATAAACAGTCTGTCTCTTCTGTAAAATTAATTGGACTACTAATAGACGAAAAGCTTTCCTGGAAAAACCATATAGACTGTGTGCAATAAAATAATGAAGTTACTTGTTATCATCAGGACGTTGTGTAGTTTGGTTCAGCTGTCTTTTAACCTTATACTACAGCATGATATATCCCTATCTCACTTACTGCAATATCATCTGGGCAAGCACATATCCATCTTTTTTCCATAAGCTACACATTCTTCAGAAAAGATTTGTCTGTGTAGCTACCCACTCTGACAGACATGAACCATCAGCTCCACTTTTCAAGTCACTTGGTATTCTCTCAATTTTTCCACAAAATATGTCTATACATTTATAAATTTAAGTACATGCCTACTCAACATCAAGGCTACACAACCTTTTTAGCTCTCACTAGTTAATTATAATGTTTACAAGTCTATTATGACTTGTAAACATTAGGTGCAGCATTCGGTGCAGGACCACCAGGTTCTGTAACAGCTTTTTCCCTCAGGTCATCAGACTGCTGAACTCTTAAATGGACATTTATACTCACTCTTACTACCTCAGTTTTGGACTACTGTGTATATTTCTTCTGTACATTGCTGTATATCTTAACTACCGTTGTATATTTCAATTCCTGCTGTATATATTATATATATATTTTGTATATATATACATATATCTCTTGTATTCTTTTAATTATATTTTAATACTGTGCTGAGTCAATGCAACAAAATTTCGTTCTGTATACACTTGTTGCATACTTGAATGACAATAAAGTCAGTCTAATTATATTTTCTTGATCTTATTTTCCTTTGTAATGTTTATTTTGTCACCATCTGTTCTTATGTTTTGTCTCAGTTTACTTTTTACTTTTTTCCTTGATTTTTAAACTTCTCAATTTGCTTGATGTTTTTGTTTTTTGTTTTTATTTTCTCAATGAACATTTTTTATGTTTTACTAGGGGGAACATCTTTATAAGCCCTTAGGCTTCTTGGTTCCTCCAGCACATCATGTGCCAAATTGGCACTAAACAAATTATCCTGTTGAAAGCCATGTATGTATGTACAGATGTATGTATGTATGTATGTACGTATTAATGCGTCTATGTATGTATATATGTGAGGCATGTGGTGTGTACTTTATGTGGGATATTGCCTTGTATGTTTACTGCACAGACTGTAGAAATGAATTTCTTCTTGGAGGACATTAAAGAACCCATCTATCTATCTATCCATCTATCTATTTCTAAATCATTTTTCGAACTACATTGGCATCAGAGGCTCTGTACTTTCTTGGATTAGGTCTTATTTCATATATATATAGACACTGTATATTATCACATAGAGCACACAGGGTTTCTCACAACAACATCTTCTGTGAACAATCCAAAGTTAATTTCAGTGAACCACAAGGTTCAGTGGTTGACCTGTTATTATCAGCTATTTACATGCTATTATCGGTAAGTACGGTGTAAACTTTCGCTGCTATGCTGACGATACCCAGCTCTACATACCTATTAAACCTAACAATCGCTCACAAGTCGTTAATTAGAAGTGTCCTTATCTGCAGTCAAAAATTTTATGTCATCAAATTTCTTGCAAATTGCTCTCATTCAACCCACACATCAACAATATTATTAGCAATTCTCCCTATTCTCCCTACCAATTCAACCCTAGTTCAGCTTAGCTCTGGACCGATACAGCCTCTTCCTTTACACTAGCTCAGACAACACTAGTATAAGTGTCTACCGTTGGGAACCCAGTCTAGGTTCCTTTTAGGTCTGCATCATCACACTAACTGTCTGTCTTGTGTGTGTGGGTCATGTTTAGTGCAGCTCTGTGTTCCTAATAAGGTTTTCTTGGGAGTGTTTCCTTGTCTTCTTTGAAGGTCTAAGCCTGGTAGTGTCAGATAGGTTAGGTTAAGTAAGGTCAGATTGGTTAGAAGGCCTGTTTCTGCTGTTCTGCCTTTGTTTCCTGTGCTCTAAATGTGTTTATCTTGTTTTGTGTTTTATCATTGACTAGCTAGATCTAGTTAGGCTCATGTGTTTTGTGATTAAGTGCTATATAAATGAACCTGACTTGACTACATCAGTTGATTTCACTGATTAGTTCACCTTCAACCAGAGGGGGAGGAACGAATTAGTGAAATCACCTGGGGCCTACACTACGAAGCAAGTTCAACATATCCAGGATACCTGTGCAGTAGCTGGCTTAAGTTACCCTAACATCCGCAATGACGTCTAATTGGTATCACAAAGGTGGTTATCAACTTGTTAACTCAACTCAGGCTTTCCCACTTGAACTATGTTTGTAGCCACAAATAGTCAATCACATGCAACATGGACAGATCCACGGCAGCGGATTTAATATAAGATAAAATGAACTATTGAACATATTGAACTATTGATGATGAAAATGTGTTGTTGGAAATAAGTCCTATTGGGGCTGTTGCAATTCATAGTGGTCCTATACAGCTTATAGATTACATAATACTCCTTTAACAGCAGCAGGCCATTCCACCTTTTTGTGCCTAAAGTGAAAAACCTATGGCAGGTTAGCTTACCTGTTTGTACTTGTAGAGGACAACCAATAGGAAAAGGAAGAGGACAGTAGCAGCCGCTGATGCTCCAATCAGAGTTGGGGTGAAAAACTTAGGAGGAAGTCCTTTACTGGCCAAAACTACATCTGCACAATACAACCATAACATATTGCTATAATAGCAAGAACAACAATAATAATAATTCCAGCATTCCACAAAATATAATATGAAATATATTAGATTCTGCAGTATTATTGATGGTCCAACAGACTTACAGGAGACAAAGATGTCGTGAGAAAACCCTACATTGTTGTAGGCTACACATTCCACGGTGACATCATCATTAGTTGACAATGGCAGGGTGAGATGTTTCTGCACCTCCTCTTCCTCCTCTTCCTCTGCATTGGAAGTCATATCAGCAGGAAAAACCTGATATGTGGCATTATCTCCACATCTGCCAATACACAACAACACAGCAGAAGAGGTGAGGCGGAGGTGAAGAGGAAGTGAATGGGAAGTGGTCGTCTGGGGGAGATGGAGGTGACCATGTGACTGGAAGGTCACCAAGCTGCCCAGTACAACCACAGTCTTGTACTGGCGACCACTGAGCAGCTCCACTGGAGCAGAAGGGGGTTTAGTACCTTGCTCAAGGGCTCTTTCACAATTGTAATTCAGATTTTCCCAGCTGATCCAGGGATTCGACCCAGCAACCTTTCAGTCACAAGCCTGCTTCTCCATCCACAGTGGATTCAGCATGTTGATATGAAATCTGATTTTATGAACTTGGTATTTCCAACCTAATGAGATTTTCTGTTTTTTCTACATACGTGTCTGTGACCCCAGGGCAGATGTACCAGAGGATTGTGGGTAATGGATATCCAGAGCTGCTGCAGGTCAGAGTACCATTCCTCAGTTTTACTACAGCACTGGGAAAACCTGGGAGCAGAATATGTTGGATTGAATCCAGAAGGAAAGCAGCAAAGGATATGAATAAAAATAGTTACAAAAAAGACAATGCTTCTTCAAGATGCTAATAATGAGTTCCTACTCACTAAAATTAATTTATTGACAAATCTATAGTTCTCCACGTTTGCAGATGATAGATGAACAAATGCACATTTAGTAATAACAACAATAATATTAAGAAGAAGAAGAAGGAAGAGGAGAATGAGAAAAAGGAAAAGAAGAACAAGAACAATTACAAGAAGAAGAGGGAGGAGGAGCAAGAGAAGGTGAGAAAGAAAATGAAGGTGATGAGGAGGACAAGAAGGAAGAGATTCATTGTTAAGACCCAGCAGATGGGTTAGGGTTAGGAAGTGCAGGAGTTTCTTACGATAAACTCGGAGGTTGACGTTCTGGGAGCCGCTGAAGAATGAGGAAGAGAAATGGAGGGAGTAGCGACCTCTATCCTCCTGTCTCACCCTCCTCAGCAGAAGGCTTGCCTCGGACCTACAAAACCACCAATACCACCTTAACAAATACCACCTTAAAACATGGCTCGCCTAAGATCTGCAATACCAACTATACCACTTTAAAGACATAACTACCACAACCACATTAAAGGATAATTCCGGTATTTTTAAACCTGGACCCTATGTTGACATATTTTGGGGTCTAAATGACTAATACCAAAAGTTTTGGAATTGGTCCAGTAGATTACCTCAGCCGGCAGCCGCGAAACGACCTGCAATGGCTGCAGCATAATCCTTTGGGGCAGCTGTGCCCAATCAAAGTAGTCCACTAAAAGTGTTTTTGCCACTGACAGGCTCAAATTGTTATTCCAAGTGTCTGACAACATTACAGAAAGGATCCCTTCAGATCCCTTTGTTCAACCAGAAACAGAAGTCTCGCTCTGAAATCTGAGTTAGTCTTCTCCTTGAGCGAGACTTCTGACCCCAAAATATGTAAAAATAGGGCCCAGGTTTAAAAATACCAGAATTATCCTTTAACAACTGCTACCACCTTAGATATGCAACAAACACAACCACCTTAAATAATAAACTACCACCTTAATACAAAACTAATACGTCCACGTAACAATTAAAATTAGCTTAAATACACAGTTACCTTCTTAACAATTACCACCTCAACAATTACAGCCCCAGTTTTTCAGTCTAATTTGTTGATGAATAAAAATAATTTGTAAATAATTAAAAAATAATTTGTTGAAAAATAATAATAATAATAATAATAATAATATTAATGCTAACCTGTCATTGTTTGTAGTGTAGCTCTCCTGGTGTGTTGTGTAGTTGTTGTTGTGTGTGGGCGTGGTCCAGCGCTGGTAGATGATTGGAGGATAGGCTTCAATCACAAAGGTCAGCTTCATATTCTGGCCTTCATATACCTCCACTCTGCTAGTGTCGCTAATGTTAGCATGCCCATTCCCTTCCATTCTATTGGCACTAATGTTAGCAACCAGTTCCTCATTGACTCCCATTGTCTTGGTGCTAACATTAGCATTCTGCAGGTAGACCCTCAGGTAGGGACCATCTGATGAGAGATTGAATATCAGCAAGACATCCATCTATACTCATAGTCATCTTCATATAACAGCTACTTACAGTTATCTGTATGGAGATTATGAACCATGGAGTCCCCCATGGTTCAGTTCTAGGTCCCCTAGTCTTTCTCATCTACAAGCTCCCTCTTGACCATATAATCTGTCAGCATGGCTTGCATTTTCATTTCTTCGCTGACACACAGACTTTCTGATGCTCAAGCTGAAGAAAACTGAGGCCCTTAGCCTCCCCAGTCACTCTCCATAAAACTGAGCCTCTGAATTTCTCTATCCCTGGCTACATTATATCCCCTACATCTTGGTATCATCCTGGACTTCAGTCCACGATGCATTCGTAACGTCCAGGCTGGACTACTGTAAAGTCTATTGTATCTCTTTATCTCTATCTCTTTTATTATTATTATCTATTATTCTTTGTCTCCTGATTTTAGGTTTAATGTTCTGTGTATGTATTCCTATGTGCACTGATCCATATTCTTTTTATGTCCTGATTTGTGATTGTGATTCATTGTACAGTGACTTGAAAGGTGCTTATAAATAAAATATATTATTATTATTATGGTAATGATACCCCAATGAATATCCACCCCTCCCTCCCTTCTTACCAACTACTCTGAGTCTTGCAGTTGCCGTGGTGACCCCAGCTTCATTAACACCAGTACAGGTGTAGTATCCACTGTGTGTGTGATTGAGAGCAGCCACAGTCACCGTGCTGTTGATGTACAGTCGCTGGTGGCTGTAGTGGCGGCTGACGCTGACATTCACCGCCTGGAAAACATCAGGACATATGAAGGACTGAATGAGGAATGAATTTTTCACAAGATCAAGGCTGGACCACGTCATACTAAAGTTGCACTGAGCAACTTCCTATGTCGGTGGCACCGAGAGGCAGGATTTAATTTGGACCATTAGGGTGAATCTGCGGTGTGTGTAGAGTTATGGATATGGCAGTATGTTTAGAAACAAGAAGAAAAACTGTGAATACATTATGAATTTCCACGTTTGAGGTGTAAATTGCACTCTTGACTAGATGCCCAGTTGGAATCAATTTGTGACGAGGCTGAACTCTCCCAAGATGCATTGCATGAGTGCATAGACGATGAGCGTCATTTGCTGCCTCGCTTTCCAACAGAATCATGTGCCAACGGTACAGGTTTCCTCTCTCTCTCTGACCTCTGACCTGTTTGTGTGTATGTGTCCAGGTGAGGTTGTAGCGGTGGGAGGGGTTACTGGACAGACAGGTGACCTCTGACCTGTTTGTGTGTGTATGTCCAGGTGAGGTTGTAGCGGTGGGAGGGGTTACTGGACAGACAGGTGACCTCCAGCCTCTCTCCTTCCAGACGGATGATTTCATCTGGACTGACTGACACAGAGGGAGGGGAACGTAACCCTGGTAGACAGACAGGTAGAAAGACAGTTAGACGGACACAGATGTATTAATATCATTCTCTACCCACAGTAAACAGTAACAGGATGCAGTAAAGTAAAATAGAACATAATAATCTGAGTGGAGCTTTAACATGTGGAGCTTTACAGCAGTCTGAACAAGACCCTAACTAACTAACTAACTAACTAACTAACTAACTAAACAAACAGGTAGACAGACAGGTGTTACTGGGTACCACCAGAAGGTTAACAGGGTTGGAGGTGTACTCCCAGCCGTCTCTCCAGGCTGAACAGACAGGTAGACAGATAGGTTGACAGACAGGTAGACAGGTTGATAGACAGGTCTTACTCGGCACCACCAGCAGGTTAACAGGTTTGGAGGTGTACTCCCTGCTGTTTCTCCAGGCTGAACAAACGTAGCTTCCCCTGTAGGAGATTCTCAGGTTGAGGACCAAGGCTCCTTTCTGGGGGTCAAGGGTCACATTCATGCCCTTCGGCAGGCCACGGCCACTGCCCACGTCACCCTCTAATCGGAAGGCAAGATTGGTGAGGGACGGGTCGGTCAGCAGGCACTCAAACAGGAAGTCCTGCCCCTCCTTCATGTCAGGGAAGCTGCGGGGCGTGATGAACAGGCTGGAGGGGCGGGCGGGGTCTGGGAGAGGGGAATTATGGGAAATTGGAGGGGATCGGTTCATTTTGGTAGCATTATGAAATAGTTGTATTGTGATTAATTGACCACTCACAAGGCACTCAATTTATTAATTTAATGGGCTGACAGGGAGACAAAGCTTTGCTATTTTGTTCGACTGCATTCCATTCTATTCAATTCTATTCTTTAGTTTGGTGGCACACAGGCTATAAAACAGCAATAGCTGACTTGACACAACAGTGGAAAAAGCTGTAATTCCAGGCCCCAAAGGATCTTCCAAACAAACAAATCGACGTTCTGAGCCTGCTCTCCTGACGTCTTACCATTGACATAGATGTGAATCCAGGCATTCAGGTATGTCAGGTTCTGGTTCTGGTATCCACAGCGGTATGTTCCAGTGTGTCTGGGGTCCAAATGCTTCACTGTTACCGTGTCTGTCAGTCTGTCCCCATAGCGCAGCCGAAAGGCTGTGCTGGACCAATGGACCGAACCGTTGCCATGACAATGCAGGGTGATGTTGGAGCCAGCAGTTAGAACCAGCTCGGTCTGGTTTGGCAGAAGGTCGGAGTTCACACATATCGATGGAGGAGGGGGATCTGTAGAAGACCGGATGTCAGTAACAATAACAAGAACACTGAATACAACAACAACAATGATAAGAACAACACCAGATACAACAACAACAATAAGAACAACACCAGATACAACAATAACAACAATGATAAGAACAACACCAGATACAACAACAACAATAAGACCAGCACCAGATACAACAATAACAATAACAACAATGATGACAACACTAGATGCAACAATAACATAACTAGATACAACAATAACAACAACAATGACAGCAACACTAGATGCAACACACTGCATTAATAACAGTAACAACAAGTACAACAGCAACAAGAACAATACTAATAATGTCAACAATTTGAAAAAAATCAAGGTTGACAACAGCAATATGAACAACAACAGTCACAACAGTGAGAACAACACAAACAAGAGCAGCAGGGAGAGAGAACTGACAAAACAAGAAGTGAATGGGATCTACTGTAAAATGCAAAATTGAAGAGGATCCATCAGCTTCTATAGCAGGGGTGTCAAACCATGTGCCATGGAGGGCCGAGAGTATGCAGGTTTTCGTTCCAACCCAAGAATACAGCAGGTGATTTCACTGATTACCACACCTTCAACCAGAGAGGAGGGACTAATCAGTGAAATCACCTGGTGTAGTGTTGGCATGAAAACCTGCAGACTGCCGGCCCTCCGTGGCACGATTTGACATCCCTGTTCTATAGACATAAAATCATTTCATCATTATGATCGTTTTTGACCCCAAACCACGTTTTTTAAGAAAACCTTCATTTGTCCAGGAAATACAGACTGAGCACATATGCTGTATTGCAGAAGAAAAAACAGGAAGTGACATGCCTTGCTCAATGGCAACTGGTGGTATTTATTGAAGGAGGGCAAAATGTCACTTTTTCCTGCCTAGAATTTCCTCTATGTTTCTGAGGATTTGAACCAGCAACCTTCAGGTCACGTCTGCTAATCTAACCTGGAGGATCTGCAGAGCATTGAAGAAAGGCACAGCCACTCAGTAATACTACAGAGCTTTATTTAAAATCAGAGACAGCAGATTTATCCAAAAGTACATCAAGACCAATCACACGTGAATTACAGACTCAGTGATCAGTGAGTTTGGTTGTGAATGAGATCAAAATTAATCTCCACAACTTGAAGTCCCACCTACTTTTACAAAATGATTGACAACACAACGTTAAACCAAATGACGGAGCTTTTTATAGGATAGTAGGAAATAAGTTTTAAGGAGCTGAAACTATTTCTAAAATGTTCCAGCCCTCTGGTGAATACTTGAATACTAGGCTGAATACTAGGCTTTGTTTAGTAGTTTAGTCGTGGTGCTAGTCATGGCTGGAAAGTACAATCACTTTGGTTTTCTGGTTAGAAACAGGCAAGTCGTTGGTTAGCTAGGTAACAACAGGCAATCTCAATGGCTAGCTGATTCAGGACAGAAAATCTCATTGGCTTGTTAAGAATAACTGATTTCATTGTTTATCTGGTTAAGAACAGATGATGTCATTGGCTGGCTGGTTAGAAACATCACATCTCATTGGCTGGCAGGCTTCTTGCCGATCTCCTGTAGCTGAGCGGCAATGCGGGAAGTCTGCAGCAGTAAAGCCTGGTGGTTTTCTACCAGAAGACTCTGGTGACGAGCCAGGTTCTGCAGATCCAGGATCTGCTGGGATCCCTGGAGACATTAGATTACATATTAGACAAGATTGTATTAGATATTAGATTATTAGAGTACAGTACACTACATTAGGCTAAACTAGACTAAACTAGAATAGATTAGATTATCCTAGACTTGACTAGGATTAAACTAAATTAGAGTAGATTAGATCAGATTACATTAGACAAGACAAGACTAGACTTAACTAGACTAGACTAGATTACATTACATTAGATCAGATTACATTAGATTAGATTAGTAATAGACATGTCTGAGTAAATAACTAAACTAGACTAGACTAAAGTAGTACCAGAATAGACATGTCTGAGTAAATAACTAACCTAGACTAGACTAAACTAGTAACGGAATAGACATGTCTGAGTAAATCCTGAAACTAAACTAGACTAGACTAAACTAAACTGGACTTGACTAAACTAGACTAGACTAAACTAATAACGGAATAGACATGTCTGAGTAAATCCCGAAACTAAACTAGACTAGACTAAACTAAACTAGACTTGACTAAACTAGACTAGACTAGACTACACTAGACTAGCACCAGAATAGACATGTCTGAGTTAATCCCTAAAGTTTTCATGCAGCTGGTGAACACTTTGTGAAGACGTCACAGCAAGTGGAGTTTGAAATGGAGGAAAACCTTTGGACCTCATCAGTCATCAGATGATAAAT